>JASKGO010008529.1:0-19859 GCA_030556065.1 Holobus sp. GC000080 | reverse complement strand
TCCAAAATTTCAAAAGCATTTTAAACATTGATTACCCCACTAGTTAAATCCTGAATGGTGCACCGAAAAATGCAACAGAAATGTGTAAAATTTAACTTGCAATTAGCGCTTGTTTATTGCAGAACATAAACCGTAATAAAATCAACTTTTGGAAGGCTGCATAAAATCAAAAAACATCTAATACTTCAAAATTTATTAAATAATATTAAAGGCAATTTAATTAGCAATAATTTAAAGTAAAAATTATAAAAATTTGTTTACAACTTTTAATTTTATAAGTTTTTTTTTTTAAACTCTGAGCGTTGAGTTGTTTTAAATTAAATTAATAACTTTTAAAATAATAAATATATTTTAACAAATTTATTTATTCATTTGAAAGCCAATTTAACTTGCTATTTATTTAAATTATTTTAATTCACTGTTTGCTTTTTTACTAAAAAAAATAATTTATAAAAATATTTTTTAATCTTCCTATTGAATAAGATAATTCAAAATTCAAAATTAAACTACCTGTATATAATTAGATAATTGTTGAAATTATTATTTTTTTAATTAAATGAAAGGAAATTTAATTAACAATAATCTAATGACAAAAATATTAAAATCTATTAATTAGTTTAATTTTTATAAACAAATTTATAAAGGTACTTTTTGAAACGTAGCGCCCCATATAAAATGCATGGAAACTGGGAGACTTTAACGTTGCATCAAGCAACAAAGCGCCAGAAAAACTTTAATAACTTTTGAATTAATTAACTTATTTTAATAATTTTAATGTCATTATAAAGGTAATAAACAATAGCATTCTAATATATATTTTTAAATATTTATTTCACAGAGAAAAACATTCAAATTTAAAAAAGAAAAAGAAAACTTTTTTGAGTTATAATAAAAATAGCAAATGAAATTAATAAATTAATAAACCATTTAATAAATAAATGTTTTTTTAGGAAATAACTAGAGCAACAAGTTCAATAAGTAAATTATTTATTTATGTAATAATAATTAATGAGCGATTTATTATTACTTACATGTCAAAACAGGTAAATTGTTTAAACTTTAAAGCAAGTTTCCTAAAATGGAGATACAAACTTGCTCAATTTTAAAGGTTTTTCCATAACAACTACATATATATATGCATTTTCCTTTAATTCTTTAAACATATATATAAATTATAAAATAAAATTGCAAAATAAATGCAGTTAAATAATTTAACTTTTAATGTTTTTAAAATAGAAGAATTTAAACAGATAGCAATTGCGACGAATTATTTATTATTAAATGTTAATTTCAACCCAGTTTCCGCACTGTATGCGTCTCTATATACAGCATACACATTTCGAATGTGTTTTTACATTATGTACCTTTGTATATACGTTGTTTGAGAAGCTGTTTTCCGTTGTTCTGTCAAGCGTGGGTGTCCACAAGCACACACACACACACACACACAGAGAAACAGAAACCGCCACAGTTAAACAGCAAGCAGACAAACAAACAATACACATTATGTAAAATATATAAATACAAATACAAGACGAGAGAGATATGTAAAGAGATGAGATGAGAGAGTATATAAGGCACGTGCCCACTGGTAAATTATTATTATTGTTGTTGTTGCTGTATAAGAAGAGAACAGGATTCTTGCTCTTAGTCATCTTTAAATTGCTTTGATTTCTTACATTGTATTATTATTATTATTATTATTCTGCTCGCATTCTCTTCTTTCGATGATTTTTTTTTTTACATTTATTTATAAGGAACTTTGATTTTAATCTACTGGTAATTTTTTATTAAATGTTATACTTTTACCTCTGCAGGCAAATCTTTTTAATTTGTTTTTTGATAGTTTTTTGCATTATTAAAAAAATTGACTTTTAAAGTAAAAAAAAATACAATAAATAATATTAGGCAATTAGGTAAAGTTTTATTGATTTAATTGATTTAACAATTTAATTTGTCAAATAGTCCGATAGCGCTTGTGGCTAACGTTACGCTTTCGATGTTTGCGCTTAATTCAGTACCCTATTATGTCGAGCGCCGAGACCGGTGACGCCTGATGTTAACGTTACAATATCACCCCCACAGAAATCGCCCTGTATAAAATCAGAAAATTACTTAAATTTAAAATTTCTTTAAGTTAATGAAAGGTAAGATAATTAGCAATAATTTGGTGGAAAAAACATTAAGATCGGTTTATTACTTTAGATGTTATTAACAAATTACTAAGTGAACTTTTTGTTGCTAAACGTTTAATGACGAGACGAGAGAAAATAATTAATTACTCTTGAACTAATTAATCTAGAGTAATAATTGTAGTACCATTTGAAAGATTATTTAATTTGCAATTAGTATAGCTAATCATTTTAATTTTTTAAATAATTTTTTGTTTTTTAAAAATTGTTGAAAAAAAATTTATAAAAGAAAAATGTCAAAATTAATTATAATAACTGTTTATTAATAAAAATAAATAAATAAATAACTATTATAAAAATTAAGAGATCTTTTACAATAAACAAAGTAATAATAATAAGGATGATTGTATAATAAGCACGAGAAAACGATCACGATTAGCGAAACGTTCAATAGGTCTCTCCATTTTGCCATTTCGCTATAACTAAACTACAATAATTATTATTATTAATGTCACGTCTTGAGCAACAATAACGTATTGCGTCATTGCAAACATTAAATCGTTTAGATTTCCCACTGAAAGCTGTTTTTTTAAGCTAGAAAATCGTTCAATTAAATATTTTTTTTGTTAACAATTCTTTTTTTATTTTTTTATTTAAAAGCTAAAAAACTATTGAAAAATAAAAATTTCTCAAGAAATAAATTAAATAAATAAAATTTAAATTTAAAATTAAAATTGAAATGAAATGTAAAAAAAATAATTTAAATTGTTTAAAAATGAAACAAGAAATGGAAAGAAATCAATAAAATAAAACTTATGAGGGCAATTAAAAATTTCTACTGTATCGAATAATTAATTAATCTACTGGCGTCAAGTTTATGCATTTTTATTTATGTTAATAACTGCCACTGCTAGTTTTTAATAGCTTTATTTATTACTATACAAGAAATTATTCGCTTCTTTAGGCGCCGATTCAATACCTTTTTTCCTTTTATTATTTTAATCTTTTCTATGTAAATTAGAATTTATTCTGGTCGATAGCCGTGAAGATAAAAATTATTATAATTATTTGAATTTATTTAAAAAGAAATTTAGTTTACTTTCAATTAAATTAAAAAAAAAATAGGAAAAGTTGTCTCTGATTATTTGTTTAAAAATAATTAACTCTTTAGTAACAAAATCCTTAAGGCAATTTATTATAATTTTAAAAGCGTAGCAAATTTGAAATTTGCATGAGCCGGGAAATTGCAACATTTTGCACCTTACAGTCGAACGCCTTATTGCGCAAAAATAAAAGGAAGACCATGTTATGCAATAACAAAGCGCTTCTTCTTCTTCTTCAAAGATACTTCTCGAAATAACTTCTCTCTTTGAAGAGAGGTTTATATGGAAGAGTAGATCATTACGTAAATTTATATCTACTATAGCTGCTAATTAATTTCGCGGCATTAGGAAATCATTTGCTAATGTAATTTACAACTTTACAAAGCACCTTTTGTGCATTGTTTCCACAGTTTTTTTTTTTTTTTTGGGACGTACCCATCTTTTGTTTTGTTTCAAATTTTTAATTTTAATTCTTCGTTCTAATTCACTGCGTTGCTCCAAGCTAGGAAATTTGAGTTATTTATTGAAATTAATATAACTGAACAAATTAATTAGTTAGTTATTTATTTGCAGCGTAATATAACAAAAGGTCAATTTGTAATATGAATTTATTTCTTAAATAAGAAATTATAAAGAGTTCTTTGTGGAAAATTCAAAAAAAGTTTGTTTGCTGAGTGCATTTATGCAATAAGTGAGTTAAAAATAACAAATAAGTTAATAAATAAACTTTGAAATTGTTTATTGATATTGTTGCTTTTGTATTGAATTTTAATTTATAAATTAGATGCCTACGCTTAGAAAATATAAATTTTATTTATTGTTAATTTATGCTGTTCTTATTTATAATTTTTAATAATTTTTCTTTGATATTTTAGTTGTTTATTTATTTAGTTGCTGAAAGAAATGGATAATTTATTGCTTACTAATTATGTGCTTAGTAAAAGATGTTTATTATTAATAAATTACTGTTTTTTTTTTTAATTTTTAAATGCCATTTAATCAATGAAAAATATCAATAAAACCATCCTACTGTTTATTTTCCAATTAAAATCAACATTACAATTTTGTTTTTGAAATTTCCATTGAAAAACTATAAAAATAAAATAAAATTTAAATAATTTATAAATTATTTTCGAAAGCGAAAACTTTTACAAGCTTTTAGCAATAAAAAAATAATAATCTAAAAAGCAATAATAACTTGGAGTCAAATTTATTCATAACATTTGCAATAATTTCAAAAATTTGCCATGGAAAATCGATAATGCTGAAAGTAACTTCTCTTAGAAATCTTCACAATTTATAATGTTTCCACCTTCATACAATACTCATCTTATAATAATAAAAATAAGAAGAAAAAAAAAATCAACAAATTGAATAAAAGAAAAAAATAAAAACAAAAAGATTGAATTGATTGAATCGAAAATAAAGCGGAATAATGGTAATAGTCATTAACCCACTAGTCGCATTATACAGCTAATTATTTATTTAGTGCACACACAAGAAGAATAAGAAGAAGATTGCTCGTAAGATAAAAACAACTGCATTATTTTGCTGCTGCTACTGCTGTTGCTGCTGCTGCTGCAGTAAAAGATAAAAGCGCAATATAAGAAAAAGAAGAATGAGATGAATGGTGGAAAACCGTTAGAAATGAGGAGAAAAATCTCGATCAGCAAAGCTCTTTCGCTTTGTTCTTCTGCCTATTTTATCGATTCGAAATAATAATAATATAACGATGATAATAATGCACTGGTTGCTCTCTATAGATAGAGATAGAGATAGAGGAGCTGGAATCTCTTTTATTATTATTCGATTAGCATTCAGTTTGTACTCAGTGCTCACTGCTCACTGCTCATTGCAATAGGTAATTTGCCTGCGTGAAATGGAAACGAGAACGTGGAGAGCTGAAGAAAACTCAGTTAGCTGTTGTTCTTCTATTTTCATTTGCAATTGAATGCTCAATGCTCAATGTGCTCAGTGGCACAGTGCAAATTGTAAATTGTAAATTGTTTTTTACAATTATTTTGACGGATGTGTCAATTTAAAAAATATATTATATTCTTTGAAAATTGTTTGAAAATTAAGAAATTACATTAGAAAATTTTAATTAATATTTCAACCCTTTAAAAACTTAGTAAGTTCGAATTTAATTGAAAAAAAATATCTAAAAAGTTAATAATAGTTTAAAACGGTTACTTTTTTATTTTAAATTTAAGGAAAATTATTTTTCTATTTGAAAACGATATAAAAATTAAGTTAACAAATAATGAAAAAATAATTAGTGCCTGAAAATTCATTTCAACCCTTTAAAAATCATAAAAAGTTAAAATTTCATTAAAAAAATTATTGAACAAGATATTTAAACTTTAAAACATTTAATGTTTTATTTGAAACATACTAAAAATTTATTTTTCTTTAGAAAACAATATATTAATTAATTAAATACCTTATTAAAAAATAATCAGTGACTGAAAATGCATTTTTACCGTTTAAAAATATAAAAAGTTAAAATTTAATTAGAAAATATATTAAAAAAAGTTATCGAAAATTTAAAACAATTATTTTTTTATTTAAAACTTACTATTAATTATCTTTCTCACTGAATATGATATAAAAATTAAGAAAATAAATAATAAAAGCTTATTTAATAATCAAAAGCACATTTCAACCCTTATAAAACACCGTAAACTACAAGTTTTAGAAAAAAAAAATAATTAAAAATCTTTTTAAAAAAATTTCATACAATAAATTTTAATTTATTAAGAAATTAATCTTTCATCAGAAAACAACTTAAAAATAAAGCAAATTTTTAAATTTTCAAAATAATCAATAGCTAAAAATGTTATTCGCCTCATTAAAAATAAGAAAAAGTTAAAATTCGAATTTAAAACTTTCCAAAAATCTATCAAAACCATAAAGTAATCATTTTTCTTCTTAATTTTATGTAAAAAAATTTTTTTCTCATCTTAAAACTAAATAAAAATTAAGGAAATGTAGCATAATCAATGAATCAATTAATCTCAATAAAAATTCTCTTCAAAAATTATTTTTCAACTCTTTAAAACCCCAAAACAATTAAATTAAAAAAAAATCAATTAAACTTTCAGTAATTAATTTTCATGATTCTCATTCAAAAACAATAACAAATTAATTTTTTTCCATTGGAAAACAATACAAAAATAAAGCAAATAAACAATAACAATTAAAAAACCAATTTAACCCTTTAAAAATCTAAATAAAAATTAAAAATTCAATAAAAATTATGCAAAAACCAAATGAAAAACCAATGACTCAGTACGACATCTAGTAATCTGCTAAGAATTTTCAATAAAAAAAAATTATATGTAATAGAAGCTCAATAAATGTAAGTAACTAGAACTAGTTTTCACTTTCTTGCATGCTTGCTGGCTGCTGCTTTTGATACATTTCTTATAAGTGTAAAGATGAAGAAGAAGAATAAGAAGAAAATGAAGAAGTAGTTAAGCTACTAATTTACTTCTTACTTTTTATTTTATTATTTTATCGTGGCGCTTCATTACGCCATTAAAGTTGCACATTAAAGATGAGGATGCATTTTAATTAATTAAAGACGCGTCTATTTAGAATACTCATTTTACAACTTCATTTTTAATTACGAAATAAAAAACTAATAAAAAAAATTAAAAAATGAGTAAAAAATTGAGTAAAAGGTAATTTTTTTTTTACAGAGCAATGATCTGGATTGAAGATGAACAGAAAAACAGTAGATTGAATGGTGTAAATGGAGAGGAATCAGATGGCGAGAGCAGCAACAGCAGCGGCGAAGAGCTGCCCATTTGGGTGAGGGGCGTCCAGCGATGGGTCTCCGGAGTCATCGAGGAGACCACCTGTCGCGACGTCATCAAAGTGCTTTTACAAGACGAAGAAAACCGGGTGAGTTTACTTCCTTTTTAACTCTTTCCTCTACTTCTTTTTACATTTTTTTTGTATAAAAATATATTTTTTATTTATCATCTTAAAAAAATATTTAATTTTTAAATTTTAATTATTTCTTTTACTTTATTTTTATCTAATAAAATTTGGTTAATTTAAAATTTTTAATTTTTCTAAATAAAAAATAATAATTAAAAACAGGGAAGACATGTTGGACCATCCGAAGATTACCACATAACGGAACGTTGGCGAGGGGTTGAACAACCCTTGGATGGCAACGCAAACATTTTAGATATTTGGAATGCCTGGGGAACTGCACAAACAGAAGTAAGTTACTCGGAAACAAAATCCAAAAGTAGTAAAAAAAATTAAAATTTCAGGTGAAAATTTCCTTGCGACGAATAAAGCAAGAAAGAAGTTTAAGAAGAGCTCGTTTTAGATCAGACAGCAGCATGTTATCAGCTGATAAGAACTCTTTTAAGACGATTCATCCGAAAAGACTCAGTGCTTTGCAAAACGAAAAGCAGCCATCGAGCACTGAAGAACTACTGAAACTTGTGCTGGCCCAAGGGGAAGTCATTAGGAAACAATTGAAAAAACTAAGGTTTTACTTGCAGAAAATTGACAATCGTAATGTTAAAATAATAAAATGTTAGCAATCGTAGATGTAGCGAACACCAAATCGGCTTCTTGGAGGATAAGACGCACAGGGCGAGGGTGCGAAAGCACGGCAGCAATTATCTACTGGAGACTTACTTGAAAGGCCTTTCGGAGGCTTTGGAACCGGCGGAGACGCCGACGGGAGATAAGAACAGTGATAGCGGTGTCGTAACCGAAGGAGACGAGCAATCTAATCACAATACCAACAAGGCCACAGGTTCAAATGAGGTCAGATAACATTTTCTTTTAATTTTTCATTACTTTTTAAATTTTTTGAAGAAAAATTTTAATTATTTTATTAAAAAGGTTTTATTTTAAGTTATAAAACGATGGAGTTTTTTCTTTTAATTAAAAAATGGAGGAAAATTAAGGGGAAATTTTATTTTTGAGTTTCTTTGAAATATATTTCAAAATGCATTTTAATTTGTTTTAAAGAATATAAAGTTTAAAAAATATTAAAAATAGTATAAGAACTCTAAATTAATTACTTTTTTATTTTAAATTTACTTAAAATTATTTTTCTGTTAGAAAGCAATATAAAAATTAAGAAAACAGATATTTAAAATATAATCAGTGGCTGATGAATGCAATTTCAACCCTTTAAAAATCATAAAAAGTTAAAAATTCAATAAAAAAATTATTGAAAAAGATATTTAAACTTTAAAACAATTAATTTTTTATTTGAAACTTACTAAAAATTATTTTTTCTTTAGAAAACATTATATTAATTAATGAAATATCTAATTAAAAAATTAATCAGTGACTGAAAATGCATTTCAACCCTTTGAAAGTTATAAAAAGTTAAAAACTCAATAAAAAAAATTTATTGAAAAGATATTTAAACTTTAAAACAATTAATTTTTTATTTGAAACTTACTAAAAATTAATTTTTCTTTAGAAAATATTATATTAATTAATGAAATATCTAATTAAAAAATTAATCAGTGACTGAAAATGCATTTCAACTCTTTGAAAGTTATAAAAAGTTAAAAACTCAATAAAAAAAATTGTTGAAAAAGATATTTAAACTTTAAAACAATAATTTTTTTATTTGAAACTTACTAAAAACTATTTTTTCATTAAAAAACAATATATTAATTAATGAAATACCTAATAAAAAATTAATCAGTGACTGAAAATGCATTTCAACTCTTTGAAAGTTATAAAAAGTTAAAAATTCAATAAAGAAATTATTGAAAAAGATATTTAAACTTTAAAACAATTAATTTTTTATTTGAAACTTACTAAAAATTATTTTTTCATCAAAAAACAATATATTAATTAATGAAATACCTAATAAAAAAATAATCAGTGACTGAAAATGCATTTCAACCCTTTAAAATCATAAAAAGTTAAAATTGAATTGAAAAAAATAACAAAGTTTAAAACAATAAATTTTCTAATTGAAATTAACAAAACAAAAACAAAATTTCTATAAAAAAAAAACAAAAGAAAATTAAAGCTTAATGAAAATAAATTTATAAATAATTAATAATCATCAATTAAAAATCCGAATTTCAACCTTTAAAGAAAACAGTTTAATAACACCAACAAAAATATTATTTTCCAATAAAAAGAAAAAATAAAAAAGAAAAAGCAACTAAAAAGAAACGATTCCATTTAGAGTTCCTTCGAAGGATTCTCCACACCATCCTCGCAAGAGTTCAGCAAAGACTTAAAAGACGACGACACCAGTTCGACCATAAGCGAGGCAACGGTTCGCGAGCAATTAGACCTGCTGGAGAAAATCGCAAAGATGAACAGGAAGCTGCTGAAGGAAGAGGAGCAAATGGTCCGTTTGGAGGCGAATCTGAAGCGGCAGCAGGCAAAGAGCGTCGCCAGCAACTCGGAGGTCACGAAGAACCTCTCGGCACTGAGTGCCGAATTGGCGAAGAGTTCGTGCGAACTGCAGCACAACGAACTGGTGCTGTCGGACGCTCTGCAAGCCGTGCAGAGCCGTCGCGGCTATTTGGAGGTGCTGCACCGCGACCTCAGCAACGAGGACCGCGAGTTCGAGATGCTGCAGACGCTGCTCTACACGCAAACCACGTTAAATCGTCAGCATCAAAACCGGCAACTGATCGATTACAATAATTACGCAGACGGCAACGGCAACAGCAACAGCAACAGCAACACCATGAAACGTAACAATTACCAAACCAAAGAGTTGTTAGATACCTTAGTTTAAACACTTTTTTTTTGTACTTTTTTACTATTATTATTATTTAGCATTAATTATTAGCAGTCGTGTTGTGTTTGACGTTAATTTTATACCAAAAACTATTTCGTACCTTTTTAATTATAACAATTAATTAGAATCTTCAAGAGTTTTAATTTTTTCTTTTTTTACCAGAAAAAAAAAATAGATTGGACGGTTCCCAAGGAGGCAAAACAATTTTTTCTTGAAGATTAAGCAATAGAAATGGTAATCGGTTAAATTGTTTGCGCATTTTATAATTTAATGGCTTCAGTAATCATTAAAAAATAAAAATAAAGAGAGAAGAAAAACAAATACCATAAAAATGATAAGTTTTTATATAAATTAAACGAGCAGCAAATGCACAAAACATTTTAACACTTTGCTTATTCCATTCATTGCAGTTTTAAAAATAAAAAGTAAGTATCCTTTTAACAAAACAAAAAATTTATTTGCTAATGGAATTAATTAAATTTCCTAAAATTAGTAAAAAAAAAATTTTCATGACATTTTTTGTATTTTTTTCAATTATTTTTGGAAAACAATTGCAGGAAATGGAAAGCTGCAAATGTGCCACTTGTTCCTGCGGCGATTCCTGCAAATGCCAGGGGCCCAGTGAAAATTGCAATTGCAATATGTGGAACTGCAAATGCAATTCTTCCACCGATTGCAATTGCTGCGTTAATTGCCAAGGAAAATGCGAGGGAAATTGCCAGTGTCCTCAGTGCAAGTGCAAGAAGTCTGCCAGCTGCAAATGCAGTGAGAAATCATCGAAAGCCACCACTTTGTAACTTGTTTTTTAATTTAATTTAAATATTATTTAAATAAAATTTTCAATTTAATTTTTCATTTAAAACATTAATTAAAAATTACTTTATATTTGTCTAATTAATTAAATAAATGTATAATTATATATATATAAATCTTTGTTTTTATTTTTTGTTAGTAATTAGTGGCAAATTATGTAAATTTGCAATTTTAATTAGCTATAAAAGAAGCAAAAACAAATAATGTAAATTTATTAGTTCCCACGGTAAAATAAAACATGAAAAACCATAAAAATTCTATGCATTTTTAAGTAATTAATTATTTAAACTAATAAATAATTTTTTTTTAAGATTATATTTGTTGTTTAAATGCTTAAAATTTAATAATTAGCTCTGTAAATAAATATAAAAATTCATTTAGAAGTTTTCCCTATAAATTTACATTAAAAACATTAAAATTTCGTCTTATTTTTCACAGAAATTAAAATAATTACTTCTTTTTATAAAAAGAAACTGTATTGTCATTGTTTTATACTTTTAAATACGTTCATTTAAGCTTTTTAAAATTTTAATTCGCAATTTTAATTATTTATATTTAACGTATGCAACTTGTCTTACACGGGCGGAATTGTGCAAATCTTTTCACTTTTTTGCTAATTACTCCGTTAATATACCACGAAAAAATACAGTTTAAACGCTGAAACATCAAAACCCAAGAGCTTTTTCATATTAACATTGCTAAAATGTCGCAGTATTAAAATTAATTCTTTAAATTGGAAAAATCAATCTTCAAAACCGGAATAGGCAACTTGCTGCTCTACGTTCAGGATTCTTGCGTACTTTTTTCGCATTTACACCAATTACTCGGCTAATACACCATGAAAAAATCTAATTTAAAGACAAAACCATCCAAAGCCACGGGATGCTTCTTAAAAATAAGACTAAAGTGTCGCAGTATTAAAAATGAGGACATAAATCGCAAAAAACAATCTGAAAAAACGGAATAGGCAACTTGTTACACTTCAATTTCAAAGTTTAAAAGTTTTCCCACCGAAACGGTCATTTAAAACATTAAAAATAAAGTATTTAATTTAAAACAAATAAAAAATCAATTAATAATAATAATTTAACTGAAAATAATTATAAATTACCTATTATTTATAGCTGAACAAAGACATATTTTGTTTTTAGGAAGTTTTAAGAAAAAACGTAAAGAAAAACAATATCTAATGGACAAAAGAACAAGAAAAATAATAATTTACTTTTCTAAAATACAAAAAAAGTGCAAAAGTATTATTACCGAGTGCAGATTTTTTTTTAAATTGCATAATTAGTAATAAACCCAAGTGAAAAGTGAAAAAACACAAACAACTGATAATTTTTCAACACGGCCAGCGTTTAAAAATTGGTGTCGTGTGCAACATTTACAGTAACAAAACAGCAATAATAGCAACAATTCCGAATAGTTTATAAAAGTTATGCAAACAATTAGTCAGAAGTGCAGTGAGCAAAATGAACCTGCAATTCCACTCGGCACTTTTTCCGAGTTTTCGAGAGTTTGCCAGAGTTTTCCTATTGGTTGCACACGGCACAAACAAATTGTAAATTTACTATAAATATCTAACGGTCCTTTGAGGATCCATTACCAAGTATCTAAACAAGAAACCAGGTGTCTAACGAGAAGAAGAAGAAGAAGAAGAAGCTGTGCAAACAATCCGAAAGATGTCTTCAACTTGCTCAAGTATTTACAACTTTTCAAATTTATTTTATAAATTTACTTTTAATTTATAAAGTTAATTTGTAATTTACTTTGATTGAAAATAAAATTAATAATTTATTTGTTATTTAATTTAATTTAATTTATTTATTTTTATTACAGATAAAGATTTGTGTCTGCAAAAGGAAAAAGACTGCTGCTGCAAGATGCAACAGAGGGAAGATTGCTGCAATTGCAAGGAGTCCAAGTGCTGCATGGACCAAGGATGCTGCGTGCAGCCAAGTGATTCAGATTGCAAGAATTGCAAGTGCTGCATCGGGAGCAATGTCAATAGATGCTGTTGCTGCGGTTGCCAAAGAGTTAACAAATGTTAAATCTTCTTTTTTATTTTTTTTTTTTATTTTTTGAAGTTTTTTCGTCTAAATCTTTATATTTTTAATAATATTTTTCACTTCTTTTGTTTTGGCTTTTAGTGACTTATTTACTCTTTTGAATTATGTAATTTAATTTAATTTAATTAATTAATTTCATTTTATATGTAATTTGAAGAAATATAAATAATTGCAATAAAATTTATTTAAAAAAACATGTTTTAATTATTATTTAATTGTTTTTAATTGTGTAAACTAAGCGTGCAAGTTTTTGTTTACTTAAAATCACTTAAAAATCTTTTTCTTTGATTTGTTTATTAATTTAGAGAGAGCCAGTAATTGTTTAAAGAAAATTCCATTAGAAGCGTTGAGAATCGCTTTTATTGCTTTTACAGTAAATTCCTACTGGCGAATGTTTACTGGATGAGATCAATTAATTCGTAAAGAAATTGCAATTGCACTGTTCAATTAGTGGCATTACAAAGAAGCTTGTCATATTTTTATGCAAAAAAATAAATAAATAAACAAATGACACTTATACATGATTAAGGCATTTTACTTTTAAATTAAAAAAACTTTAAAATTATTTTCATTTAAAAAGAATAATTAATTTGCTTTAAAATGAATAGAAAACTAAGTTGAAATAAATACATTATAATTATTGATCAAATTAAGATCTTAAATTATTTAAAAAAAAAAGTTTTTTTAAAGTTTTAAAGTAAATCGATTTTTAGTTTTTTAATAATAGCAATTTTAATAATTTCCAAATTACTTCTTCTGTCTTTACATATAATTATTTCTTTTTTTTTATATATATAAAAGTGAGAATAACTAATTAAAAAGATTATTTATTTAAAAAATATATGATATTTTTAATACATCATAAAATAAATTTATTTTTCAGTGTTCTTTTTTTGAATTCATCTTGATTTTTTAATTATAATTGAAAAGAGTTAATTTCAAGTTTAAAAAATTTTAATAAAATTTAAGATAAAATCTTTTGTTGAATAAAATTTTTACAATAAATGTCGTAAATAATAATTTTCCAATTAAATATTAAAATTACATTTAATTTTTTTCTATCTAAAGCAGAAAATTACAAATTACAATTTCAAAATCTGCAATAAAATACATTTCAAATGATTATATTTGACTTTTTCTTATTTGCAACTATAATTTTCTCTTTTTTTTTTTTAACTTTTATTGCCTCAATTAACTTGATTTATTTATTGTTGAAAAAACTATTGATTTTATTGGCCTGAAATAATTGCAAATAACTAAAAGTTTAATTGAATGAAAATTGAAATAATTTTTACAATTAATTATTCATTTTAAATAGCATCTCAATATAATTTCGTGTAATTTAAATTAAAATTAAAATCAAACTTTAACAAGAAATAATTTCTCTAATCAATGAACCAAAACTTTAATATCAGCAGTAATTCACTGCACTTCAATGAAAGCCTACAGAAATAGATTACAATTACAAATAACAGTAAACTAAAAAAAAAGAACAATACAAAAAGCAAAATGAGATCCAATTAAGATTACACACCATTAAATTACCTTTTACTCGTTTTCTTTTATTTTTATTTTTATTTTCTATTAATTTCTAAGCCACTGATCAATTTAATACCATCTTGACAAAAGAACTAAAAACCAAAAACAATTTCCTTATTTACGAGAAAATTTCAATAGAAACTTATCTATTGGGATAATAGAAAAGAAAAAAAGAAATGAAACGAAAAGAAAAGAAGTACTGAAAAGCAGAACAGACACAGCAGACAAGAAGAATAATGATGATGATAATAATAATAAGAAGCATGTAAGGAGTGAATGAATCTGCAGTACATGTATATTAATAAAACAACTTTTCTTCTTTCTCGGTTCGCTCGGTGAAAAGTGTACCGCGCGTCTACGTCTGCAAAATAATCTCGGTACAGACTACCGATAGATGGAGAATAGAAAAGAAGTTCTTGCAGAGGAGCAAAGCAACAACTAATAGCTAGGTCACTGATCGTAACCGCCAGCCGCCTCCTTTCCTTCTTCTTCCACATCTCTCTCTCTCTCTCTTCAGCTAACTCAACTTCTAGATATTTATTTATTTATTTATTTATTTATTTGTATTTATTATTTCTATATTATACTGCCACTATCACTGTACATAAACTACCAATATAATAAATTAGAGAATATTGAATATAGCAGAGGTAGATAGACGAAAAAGAGATGCGTGAATATTTATTATGCATCTCTTCTTCAAGTGTTTGGTCTTTACAAAAGCTACAAGATCTGCAAGAGCTGCAAGAGATGCAAGAGCAAGTACATTCACATCAGACGACCCATTTACCAGTGCTGGACTGCTCAAATATATCATACGAGTGCAGATATTTTGCATTTCATATGCCTAGCGCTATATAATTTGCGTGTGCGTGCAATGTGCACTTGCAAATATTAATTAGCAATAAATATTTATATCTGCACTTGTGTGTGCAGTGCAAAACTGCAAAGCAATGCAGGCAGATCTCAGCAGATCGATTCTATAAATCAATGCCATGTCAATCTATCGCGCTCTGCTATAGGAAAAAACTATCGCAATTCGCAAAAACTCACTTTGCAGCTTGGCCAATTTGCGATCGGCTTTATGATTTTGCATTTTGGGTAGTTGCCATCGTAGTTACCATTAGTATTGTGGTAGTATTGGGATTAGGAAAGCAACAAATAACGGTTGTTTTAGCAATCAAATTTGAAATCGCTGTGTTGAAAAGTTGAAAACTTTCTTTTGATGGTTTTTGATGGGCTTCTTTGTTATTAATAATTGATTGAATATGAAGTGTTTTTTAAGAGTTTTGCTTTTTAGTGATTAAAATTTTAAATTGATGTTTTGGCAAAGAGATAATCAATCTTTTATAGGTTTTCTTTTCAAAGACTTTAAGACTTTAAAACGAAGAAAAGAAATTTTAATATTTCAAGTTTAAATAAATTGTTTTTAAATTAATTTTTTTTTTATAAATCGCAATTGTAATGACTAATGACAATTGAAATTTGAATGGTCCAATAAGACCTTTAAGTTAAGATATCAATGAAATTTTATTTTTCTAGGAGGAAGAAAATTTGAAAATTCAAAAGTTGAAAAATTTCATCCTATTTGGTTTGATATTTCATTTTTTTATAAATAATAGGATTATAGGATTGAAACGATTTATTTTGTTTTTTACTAGTTAAAAGTACAAAACTATGATTTTTTTAAATTAAATATTGGACATTTTTTATTGGCTTTTTAGATTAAATTGTTTCTTCAAAGAAAACCTCAGGAAATATTAAAATGAACCTTTAAAAAATAATAATTTCTGCATAAACTGCTAACTGCTAAGTAAAAAAATGTCTTTATAAATAAAAAAACGGAAAATAGAAAAATCTTTCCTATTATAAAAATCAAATTTCTTTTAAAAATAATTTTAAACATTCATCGTAAATTTATTTCTATTAATTTTCTTGGTTTTAAATGCAATTTTTTAATAATTAACATTTGAAAATGTTAGAAAAATTAAGCACAAAACTTTCTTTAAAGAAGTATCAAAAAAAGTTTAAATAAATTATTTTAAAACAAATTAAATAATTAAATAAATTGCAATTTTATAAAACGATCAATGATAAGAGGTGAAAAAAAAGTAATAAAAATTTCTACATGATTTCAAGAGAATTGCCACAAGAGTAGAAAAAATTCCTAAATTGCTTTCAAACTAAATAAATTATTGATTGAAAATATAAATAATTAATTTAATTTAATAATCTTCAAGTTTGAACTATCTTTTATTGATTTTATTGAAAATACAAAAAAAAAATCTAATTTATATAAATTTTACGACTTTTTGTAAATAAAAATGAATTAAATCCTCAGTTATTCTAAAAAAAAAACTATTAAAAAATAAATAAACTGCAATCTTTAAAAGTTTTTTTTTTATCCCACTCACATATTTTATGTTTAATTAAGTTTTTCGCAATTACTTATTTCAAAGGCAACGCATGGAAATTACTTTCTTTTGGCGAATTTAATTAATTTTCACAAAAACTATTAATTACCTACTGAGCAAATAGATGCTGTTTCTAATTAAACAGAATGCGGGTAAATAATTAACTAAACAAACATCACTTCAATGTACTTTTAATTGAATAATAACTTGCTGCTGAATAAACTTGAAATATTAAACAATGAATTTAATTGCATAGTTATTCATTTTGGAAACATTGAAACTGCACCAACTAATTAACTAATTTCAGTTACAATATTTATTAATTACAAAAACCATTCGAATTTTAAATTTTAATGAAAACTTCCAATTAATTTTAATTTTACTTTTTCTTTATTTAAAATAAAAACAAATTAATAAAATCAAATTTATGACTTTTCCATAACTTATTAAATATAAATTACTTTTGCAATTTGAATAATTTAATAAAAAAAACATAAGTATAAAATTAGTATATTGTAAAAACAAAACCGTTACCTAAATTCATAAATGCATAAACTGAATGCACATTAAAATGCACTTTTAATTTAAACAATTTCCAATCTATGCAAATGCAAATAGAGGCTTGCAATTTCTGCATTGAAAATGCTTAAAATTTATGCGGAAAAAATTCCGCGGTAATTGAGCTATGATGGAGTATACATTAAATATTTGCAATTTGCAATTGTCTTTGAATGGAGAGCAGCATAAGCAGTGGAAAAATTGCGTGTGTCTATAGAAAAGTGATATTCCCACATATTGGCAGAGAGCAATCAGCCGCAGAAAGGACAGACAGAAGGAATATTTATGAAAATATCAAGCAGGAAAAAGATTTAAAAAAAAGCAGTCGGAGAGCGAGTAGGCGAATATTATCCTTTCGTTGATCGTTCAATACGCTCGGTGTAATGTGAAAAGAACAGCAGAACGCGATGCGAGTGCAAAAAGGATGAAAAGTGGAATGGATCGACATGGAGGACGACGTACGAAACGAACCCATTAGGAGAGAAGAGGAAGAAGTAGGGAGTCTGCGCCAAACGTATAAATTGTCCAGGAAGTCGCTCATTAGAGCACAGAAAGTCTGCAATCAAACGGTGTGTGACCCTAAGCTAAGCTCTAAGAGTCTTGAGAACTATCATTGACCTCACAACTGTACCAACCACTAAGTAAAAATCATTAAAATGCCGTCTCCAAATTGCGAATCCTGCAAAGGTATTTTCCTTTTTATTTTTCATTTTTATTTTAATTTTTTCATTATTGTTTTTTGTTATTTTCGTGAAAGTAAAAAGGTATAAATTAAGAGTTTCATATTCAGTATTGATTGAAATTGGAAATTTTGTAAGGGTTGTTTTGCTCTTGTTTTTAGAAAGCTGCTCTGAAGGAAAAGACTGCGGAGATGACTGCAAATGCGGCGACGATTGCAAATGCGCCGAAAATTCCGGTAAGTTTTCCCTTTTGATGCTTTAAACATTTGAATTTAATTAAGAAAAACAAAAAGAAAATGCACATTTCACAATTTTCCCTAACCTAATGTGGAAATTTTCAGGAGAGGGCTGCGGTTGCGCAGCCTCCAAGAAGGAATAATGCGAAATATCATCCGATAAATGTTAAAATGTTGCTGATTTGCATTAATTCCTAGTTAACCAGCAAATATTTTGTATCTTATACTTTATTTTTTTGTTCATTTCATTGTTTCATTATATTTCATCATTATTATATAAATTATATGATATGAGTTGATTAATTAATAGTATATAGCTTTTGTACTGTTTTTGTTAGTTCCTGCTTGATTTTATATTAATTCATTTGTTTGTTGTTAATTGCAATTAATAGTTTGATGCATTTATTGTACGTTTTTATTAATTTATATATATTCAAAGAATGAAAATGTATTACTAATAATAAAAATTCTACCTTGAGATGAAGTCTTTCATTTGTTTCTTTGAAGTCCTTTTGGTCCTTTGATTTGAAAAATAAATTTAAAATTAAAATACTTATTTTTATATAAAAAATATTAATAATATTTCATTTATATTCTTTCTTGAAGGTATAAAACAAAGTTTGAGGAAAATCACATCTTTGGAAAAGAAAAACTTGTTTAGTTTCTCCCCGACAAAATATATTATTTAATTGTCTACATTTTATTTAAGTAAGTTTTTGCGATAACACCATTAGTTTAGAAGATACAGCGTGTCAAAGTTGAAAAATATTGAAAAAGTTGAAAAAATTGGCCAACTTTAGAAGGCCAAAACTACCCTTAAAAATTAACTTATTTAAACATTTCTATCAGCTTTCAATTAAGCAACTATTCCTCTTTAAAATGAAATAATAAAATTAGAAATTATTTTAACTTTCTTAAAGATATAAAGCAAAGTTTGAGGAAAATTACAATATTGGAAAATAAAAACACGTTTGGTTATTTCCTTACTAAACTAAAAGAGCAATAAAATAATTTTACTTAAATAAAATGTTCCATTTGTCATTATCAACAACTATGAAAAATTTGATCAAGATCCGACAATTTTTAAATTTGGGGAAAAAATCGGATTTTTTTGGGAATTTTCGAAAAATTATTTTTTCGAAAAAAAAAATTATAAATGGCGCAATCGTATAGATTATTTAATTATCTACATTTTATTTAAGTAACTTTTTGTGATAACACCCTTAGTTTAGAAGATACAGGGTGTCAAAGTTGAAAAATATTGAAAAAGTTGAAAAAAATTGGCCAACTTTAGAAGGCCAAAACTACCCTTAAAAATTAACTTTTTTAAACATTTCTTTCTGCTTTCAATAAAGAAACTATTCCTCTTTAAAATGAAATAATAAAATTAGAAATTAATTTAACTTTCTTAAAGATACAAAGCAAAGTTTGAAGAAAATCACATTTTTTGAAAAGAAAAACACGATTAGTTTTTTCCTGACTAAACTAAAAGATCAATAAATTAATTTTACTTAAATAAAATGTTCCATTTTTCATAATTGTTGATAATGACAAA
>JASKGO010008526.1:0-14587 GCA_030556065.1 Holobus sp. GC000080 | reverse complement strand
CTCAAAAGATGGGAAATGAAAAAGTATTCCTTTCTTTACACAGTTTCTTTGCGCAAATTTCAAGGAAAATGCTCTCCGACGCACCGTTTCCGAGATATTAGCGGATATCCGGGAAGTTTGACAGTTCAATTTCCAACTTTGTTTCTGGATAAAAATTGGACTTTTTTTCAGATTTTTCTACACCCGGATTTGTATCAGGAGTAAATAAGTGCGAGGAGATAATTTGAAATTTAAATTCCCGCGCTATTTTCCAACAGAAATTTTATTTTCGCGCGCTCAGGAAATAAAAACTCCAAAAAATTCGAAACTGAACGAAATCGGGGATTTGTATCAGGAGTAAATAAGTTCGAGGAGATAAATTGAAATTAAAATTCCCGCGCTATTTTCAAACCGAATTTTTTTCTTCGCGAGCTCCGGAAAAAAACTCCAAAAAAATTCGAAACTTGGCGAAATCGGCCAATTGTATTAGGAGCACATAAACGCGAGGAGTAATATCAGGAGTAAACGATGCCAATAAGATTGCCTACGTTAATGTCCACACACTGAATTAATTGCGGGGTGGTTTATCAGCAGTTTACGATGTAAATCTGGTTGTCTACGATAAGGCCCACAAACGTAAATTAAATTCAAATTCAAATTCGTTTTCTCTTTATTAATAACCGTTTCAACATTAGGTAAAGTATTTCTTTTGTGGTAAATATTATTTATAGCAATTATTAGCTCTGAAAAGAGCTGTTATCGTTCGATA
Source organism: Holobus sp. GC000080 (assembly GCA_030556065.1). NCBI lineage: Eukaryota > Metazoa > Arthropoda > Insecta > Coleoptera > Staphylinidae > Holobus > Holobus sp. GC000080. The sequence goes on along the minus strand of JASKGO010008526.1, from coordinate 13,839 downwards.
AAGTGTTTGTTTTATTATTAATATTGTTTATATAAATTGTTGGCTCTGAAAAGAGCTGCTTGGTTGGGTTTTCGATGAAAATATCTGAAATAGTGGAAATCCAACTCACACGCTCAATAAAATTTGATACATCTGTGTGCGTGAAGAATGCGTAAGGTGGGATGCCTATGACTGATACTTAAATTACACTATAAAATTAAAAGAAAATTGCTAATTACTAATGAAAAAGCAACAAACTTAATCATAGACATTCATTTAAATGAAGTACCTGATATACACTAATCCGCTAAAGAAAATTCGGTTGATTTACATATAATAAAGTCAATAGTATGAGAAAAATGAAAGACTGAGCTTATCATTAAAAATCTAATACAATGATCAACTTAATATCATGAAAAGGTTGAAAATTTATTAATATTTTAACTCCATAATTATCAAAACATCAAATGTATCATGATTCCTAATATATAATTACACTCTAATACAACTTAATAATAATTTAATTGCCCGTAATGAATTATTTATCTTCCATATAATGGTTCCGGTTGTAGTTTCTGAGCGATTATTTTACCGTATCCTCCTCTGCCAGTATCAAAATCAGTTCTGTATTCATCTCGAACTTGTCCACCAGTTTTTCCTCTGCCATACTGCCTTCCTTCCAAAAAGCCAGCATCCCAATCTGTCCTTACAATCCTGTCATCTAGTCTGGTTCCATTTATGTACCTAAAATATACCATGATAACAATTGCATGGTAACACATGTAATTTACATTTACCTTTGGCAATTTTCAGCATCAAGTCTATTATAGTATTCCACGAAACAGAAGCCACAAGGAGTCTTTTTATACTTGTCTAGGCCCATGATGACACGTCTTATATCACCACATTTGGAGAACAACTCGTAGATTTGCTCTTCGGTAGTGAAAAACGCTAAATTTCCCACGTATAGAGTGGTAGATTGGCGCAAAAGTTTATCTTGTTCAGCTCGACTGCCCTGAAAAAGCCAATTGAGGTTAGAAATCAAAACAACAGTTATATTTGTGCAAAAATCCCAAAGGCCCTTACTTTGAAATGCTGATCTCGGTAGGAACTTAGTTCAACGGACTGAGAAGTAGCCGAAGTCATTTTTGCAATGATTGGGCTTGTTTTTTTTAAATCAAAAAACAGCAAAATTTGCAAATGCGAACATCAAGAACGTAAACAAATGCTGTCACTGTCGGCATTCAGTAATTTCCATCTGTCAAAAGTCAAAACTAAAATTACAAATTTGAATTACGCTAATTATTTAAAAAAATTAAATTAAATTTTTAATTTAATTAAATTACCATAAAAGAAATAAGAAAAATTCTCAAAATGTACAGTAAAGTATACTTAATTGTAATTATATAATACAAAGAATTAAATGAATGAAACAAATTACACAATAAGCATTGTATGATGAGAAAAAACAAAACAAATTAAAAACTTCACAATCCGAAGGAAAATGCAAAGGAAAATTTGTTTGCAGTAATTTAATTAAATCACCGACTAAATCAATACGCATTTAGGGGTTTACAAGTGGGGCTTGCGGCATAACAAAGGGGAAAATGTGACCAATTCAACTCGCGCTTCTATTGTTTTAATTAGGAAAACAATAATTTATTGATTAAATAGTCTGCACATGCAGTTAAATGTGTTTCGACTGATTCGCGTTTTCATTCATTACCAATACACTAATATGGAAATTTGTGTATTAATTAAGTGGAAATTGGTAAACAAATTTCTAAAACCATCGCTTTTGAAATGAGTCATGAATTAGAAAGAAGAAAAACGTTGCAAATTTTCGGTAATTGAAGTGAATGTTTAAAAATAAGTGGGCGGTATTTTGAGTCGTTTAATTCGCCGCCAAAATCATCATAAACAAATCGTGGAAGAAAATTCGGTTGGAAAATTAGTAGAAAACAATTTTAAATCTCGCTCGGTGCAGTGCAAACAAGCAATATCTTTGAGGTTGTTTTGTGGCTTTTCCTGCTTTTAATGCAAAATGCATTTATATTTATAATATGTTGTTATTGGTGGCTTTTCTGGCATTGACCTAGGTCGTAAAGCATTCGTTTATTTAGTCCTGCCAAATCGAAAAAAGCATCCATCAAACGTCTCAATCAGGCGGCGCGCGAAAAAAATCTTCGCACCATTTACACATTTAGCCGCGCGCTCCGTACATTTTATAAATAATAAACAGAAAAAAAAATAGAATAATAATAATACGCGCGCGTTCACTTTAAAAGAAAAGGGTCCTTGTACTAAATACATTGAGAATATTAAGAACGACCCCAATTAGTTGAAGCGTAGATTATTTCTTAATTAATTTTCGACTCCCAACACTTAACTTTTCAGACTCGTTAAAAAATTTGCACAACACTTACAGTAATAAGAGGGTGACAGCAGCGAAAGAAAGAGTGAGTGCGGAGGGCAAAGAGTAATGTGGAGAAGAGTTCGTTGACACTCTGTTTTTAATTATTATTCCATATATACTCTCAGCGCTCCACAGTTTTCGCTTGTTTATTAATTATCGAGTCTGGAAATCAGGTGTTTATGTCACTAATACAAGCAACCCCTGCAGGGTTTACTTTTTTCAAAAGTCGTTGACACTTTTTTACAAATCGCGGGTCAGCACAGGTCATCGTTTCGCATCCCCTTTTCCCTACATCTGTATACCTATGTATTTATACCTGTGTATAAATAACCGGCCGCAGGATAAAAAAGTGCGCACGGAGGTCCTTAAGGGACGCGTGCGAACCTTAAGGACACCGATTGGCCTTCGGCGGCTTTATTTCCCCATTTCCCGTTGTCCTTCCACTTGCGAACTTTTACGCATAGACATAGATTTTCCACGAATGGAAACTCTCGGCGGCGAATCTGCAAATCAAAGTTGTGTATTTATAGAACTGTTAGTTGCAGTAAATAACAGTTTGATTAATTAGATTTACCATTGCGTAATTTCGTTTTCTTTTTCGTCGTGCATTTTTTTATTTTATTTCTTTGTTTATTTAAAAATCTGTTTTTCTTTTTATAGGTTTGTCTTTGAGATTTTTGAGTAATTTGCAATGCAGATTTATAGTGCAACGAATGCAATAAAAGCACAAGTAGCAAATTGAATGAGCAGAAGGTTAACGAATTTTACGATCGATAAATTTCTGATTGTGACCAATATTTTAACAATGAAACGTTTTATGAATGCATTCGAAGGAGATTTGCATTTGTTGTGTCGCGTTCTATATTTTTAAGGATAAAATCAATAGTAAAATAAATAAATGCAAATACTGTACGAGTTTACGTTTCCGAGGTAAATTTAAATTTAAATAAAGCAATAAACAAAATTCATTTTGGATTTGAAATAATGAATAATAAAGAAATTGAAACTATAAAATATTAAACTTTAAAACAAATAACACCAGTAAATAAACAGTTAATAAAAACTCTCATAAATTAATATATGATTGCCTAAATTGAATAACAAAATAATTATTTTTTAATAATATAAAATTAAAAGATAAAAAAAAATACATAAAATGAAGGACTACTACGAGTAGAATCAAAAATGTACCTATAATTTAAGTGAAAAATGAAATTCTGGGTGATTGATTTAAACGTTATTAAAAATATTTTATTTTTTTAACTTCTAAGACAGTTAGTTATTGGGAATTTTCAGCATAGCGTTCTGATTCCGCAGTTGTACCCGAAATCGTTACCAACATCTTTATTTTAAAGGGCATCATATAATTTTTATTTTACTTTTTAATTGGCCATGAAAAAAAAAACAATTTTGGTGTCAGTTTTATTTTCCAAACTTAATTACTAACAAACGTTTTTGGGATATTAATTTTTTAATGGGAAAATTGAAAAATTATGTGACAATTTTCCAAGAACGCAATTTTCAACATAATAAAGCAATATTAATAATATTTACCCAAATAACAGTGCAATAGTATTGAAAACTATATTAAAATGAATATATTCGAAAATTAATATTGTATAGTATTTTAAATGATTCGTCAAAAATTAGAAGAGCAAAAATAATCAATATTGGTTCACTGTTTTAACAATTTCGAACGAAAAATGTTTTAATTTTTTTTTTTTCAATTCGGACAATATAAAATTGATATTTAAAGGTAAAGCTATAAAAATAAACACGGCATCAAATTTATTTTTACTTTAAGACTTATTATAAATAAAAATTTAAAAAAATGTATAGAGGCAACCATTTTAAATAATTTAGTTGGTAACGTTTGGTTGAAACGGAAATGCCATCATCTTAAAAAAATAAACAATAAACTTGTCTCATGGGTAAAATGCTATACTGAAAGTTCCAAATTTCCAATTTCCTTATATCAATCTGTTGGTCACTCTTCTTAAAAAAAAAAATCAAATCTTTCATTATCCTTTTAAATAGTTCAATTCTTGTCTTTTAATCTCTTTGAACAAAAAAAAGGCTTTCAACAATTTAATTTGAATGTTGTTATATTAAAAACTTATCCGTGAAAAATAATTGAATTACAATTGATTTTAAATAAAAAATAAATATTTAAATTCTGAGCCATATGATAAAGTGTTTTGATTTCGATTAATATTAAATAAAAATCTTAGGTTTGGCCGGGACATCAAATTTTCGTAATAAAATTAAACTTCGCAATATATTCTAAGGACAAAACAATTGTGAGTATTATTTGCAAACAAAACTAAATATAAAACAAAGACATTAAATTACGTATAAATTATGAAAAGAAGAAACCTCCGCTGAACCAGAAGCAAATAATGTAATATGTAATCAGTTGATCGTAATAATAGAAATTAAATTATTAGTAATCGTAAATTCAAACTCGACAATACAGAAGACTTACTTATTACTATTAGTCAAATTCAAAGTGATGTAACGATTTGGGTTAATAATTGAGAAGGAGTTCAAGTGCTAAAGCTTAAATAATAACTCATAAATGAGGTGAAGTGGGTAAAATTGTTAACTAAAGGATTATAAAAACCACCACCACCAATTGACAAATAAGAAAATTACGATTAAAATTACTTGATTGTCATGGGTGATCTGCTTTGTTAAATTTTATATAAAAAATAACTCTTTAAATAACAATTTTAGTTCATTTTTGGGCATTTTCATTTTTGCAATTGAACCTCTTTGCTTCTAAATCCGCCATTTAACATCCATTTAATCCTATTTTATTTTTTTACTTGACATTTAGATTGAACACAACAAAAATAAAAATTATTTTAATTTCAATTATTGATTTACATAATTTTAATCTTAATAATTAATTTATTCAATTTTAATCTTAATAATTGATGAAAAAAAATTTAATCTTAAAAATTAATTTAAAAAATTAAATAAAAGACTAATAAAATTTTTTAGCTAGGAAAAAAAGAAATGAACAATTACATATCAATTATGCAGGTAAAAGAAAACTTAAAAATTACGTATTAATTATGAAAACGAAGCAGAGAATATAGGTGAGAAGCTAATTATAAATTGCGTAAGGTAATAATAAGAGGATGGAATAAAACGTAAGTAACACGAGACGAGAAGACTGATAATGCAACATCCTTGACACACGTCTTCTTGAACTTGAAGGACATGATTATTACGCGAGCCACATCGTATCGAGGACAATTCACACACAAGCACACACATACACACACAATCATATTTTTCCATACCTAAAGTAAGTAAATGGCAAATCCCTGAAAATGTTCCAGTAAAAATAAAATAAAATTGAAAAAAGACGAAAAAAAAATTAAATACCACAAAATTATATCTTAAAATTATTAAAAGAAAAATAAAGGAAAATTTAATACAAAGAAAAAACAATTAAAAAAGAGTAGATATTAAGAGAAGTTTCTATGGAAACAGGAGAGCGCACCCGCGCCGCCGATCTATAGAATACAAGAGCTTTAAAAGCGTCGCGACGCTCGGAGCGTAGCCAGTAGTCAATTGAGTCTTTCTCTGGACGCTATTAATAATTAATCAGTTTGCTTCTGCTTCCACTGCTCTCTACCGATCGTGAATCCGTCAATTATCAACTTCGAATTTTCACCAATTATTTATATTATAGTTTGGTAAGCATAAATTTGTAAATTTTTCAGACTTTGTTTACAGTTAATACGAGTTATTTATTGCAAATAAATTAATATTGAAACGAAAGAATTATTACTAAGTTTTTTGTTGTTTTTGGGATGATGTTAAATTTTAAATTTTAAACTAATTGTTATTAATGTTGGCATATTTGTGTGGGCGCTTTATAACTATCAAACTATAACAAATTCCTGAGATGCCTCTCTGTACATTTAATAAAGTTTGCAATTTATGGTAGCAAAAGGTACCGGAGGTATTAAAGGTCAAACAAAGGCTTTAATTAACTCCATACAGATTTCCTTTCTTTTTAATGAGCGATTTAAATGTTAATTGCTATTTTTGTTGAGCTTTTCCTGCTCTCTTTTTGTCTTTTTTTTTATAATAAAAAAAATTTGTCTTTTTTTTATAATAAAAAATAATTTAATAAAATAAATAATTGGCTTTAATTTTTTAAAGGAATAAATGTTTAATAGTTTTTAATCTTTTAAACAATTGATTGACTGTAAGAATGAAAAACAAATTGAACGAATATTTAGCAAAAGTCGAACAGGAAGTTTACATTAGCAAATAAAAGATTAACAGTATGTTAAGGAAATAGCCTCGCTTCATTTAAGATTGGCCTCTGCAAATACCTTATGCACGTTATATAAACCTTCCTTCCTTTAATTATAAACAAAAACAGATTCTTCCACTCTGCTGCTATTTTTTTTTCGCCTGCATTTCATTAATTCAATTTGCGAATTTCTTGGTTTGCTTGTTTGCTTAATAAGAAAGTTTGTATTTTATTACTCGTATTATGTAATGTAATAAAAATAAAATGCAAATTTTGCGTGTTAATTTTAATTAAATTAAAAAATAGTGTTTAATTCTTTATTTAATTATAAACAATAAAATATTTTTCAAGAAGCATTTAACGTTTGACTGATTGCTGTACAATATTAATATTAGCAAAATTAAATTTCTTCCTTTGTATGTTTAATAAGAAAGTGTGATTTTATAATTACGTAATAAAATGTAGTATATTTTGCGTGTTAAATGTAAATTATAAAAATAGTGCAAATTTAAAGACTGGGGCGACAGATGAATGGCAACGCAGGCGCCAAAAAGTTCCTAAAAATATTAAATTCCTCTCCGATTCATCACCAATGGATTACATCTTGTCAACTGTATACTCTACCAGCAGTGTATACCACAGTATCCTGATATTAATTCCTGTCATTTGATTTTTCGGATTTTTCGTAGTGGCAGCTGCTTAAAAATATACAAAAGTGTAAACAGTATAAAAGTATCCGGAAGTACTTAAAAAATTGAAGAAGCCATAAATAAAGCAATCAACATAAAATAAAAAAAACATAAAAATAAACGTAACAGATACGAAGAAATTTTTTTAAACGATTCTGTTTGGAAAATCGTTCAAAAAGAAGAAGTAGCAGCAAGAAAAAAAAAATCTAAAATTAATGAAGTTTCGTAATATGAGGAAGTGCAAGTCGCACTGGAATGTGAAAAATGCATCGGAGGAACAAATTTAGTTATCCCAGTTGCACTTTTTTAAATTTAGACTCTTTGTTTCCTATCTCCTCATTTCTCCATTTTTCTCTCTATTTGAAACAGCAATTCATTTCTGCATTTTAAAAGTAAATAATTATTTGTTTCAGTTCTCTAAAAAGTAAAGCCTCTCAGCAGAAAACCAACATTTCGAAGAGAAGAGATCAAAAAAGAGGAAATTATGAAAACGGAAGAGAAGGGCGGAATGGGCAAAATTCGCATCGCAATTTTGGGTCAATCGAACGTTGGCAAATCAGGTTTGTTTTAAGTTGTAACACGCATTTATAAAATCAGAGGAAAAAATTCAAAGAAAACACTATAAATCCATCAAAAAATTATACAAATAACTAATTCGCGGCTACTTTGCTGGAGAATTGCACAATACGTTCGGTTTTCAACAACTTTCTTCGATTCGGACCAAGGAAATATAAATATTAGTCTTTTAATCTAGTTTTGTAACATTTCCTTTTCTTTTCTTTTCTATTAATTGTAAATGATTTTCAGCATTGGCCGTGCGGTTCCTAACTAGAAGATTCATAGGAGAGTACAGAAGTAATACAGGTGAGTCATAAAAAGTAATAATTAGCAAAGCGTATTAATAGCTATTTTTAAAGGATCGTAATTTTCACATATTTATGTTTATTTCCTTTTTGTCAGGGCGCGCAAAGAAAATTTATGTTGTTGATTTTTGCAATTTCGTGTGCCCCATTTAACTTTTTTACTGTGGCCATTGTTTTCTTTATTTATTTGGGCACTTTTTTAGCGAAGCACTCATTTCCTTTTTTCTTTTTTGGAAAATTTTTATTTCTGACGAATACAGGGCGATTTCTAATTTATTCTTGACTTTTAAATGATTTGCTGAGTCAAATAAGATATAAAAATCACAGTATTTGTATTAATGATTCTTTTTAAAACATTTTCAATCATTCCTTCAATTTTATTATTTGTTCCAGCAATAAAAAAGAATATTTAACATTAAAAAAAAATTGTAATAACTCCGAAATCAGAAAATTGCGGTGGATTTTTTTCTTATAATCCAAAGTGATTTAAATATTCAAATTGGCAGGGCTTTCGGTTGTAACTAAAGTTCTAACCAATTTTATTACTTTAAATCACTCCCCATAATTTGACTTGATTTTTAAAAAGGGCTTGAAATAAAAATATTATGGATTCCATTTTAAGTTTAATTATCTTTAAAACAGTTTTAATTAATTGTTTTAATGTAAAAGTTGAAAAAAATTTAGGCCCCTTTTATTCATTTATTTTATTAAATTTTAAATACTGGTTTATTGAATCAAAGCAGTTTTCTTATGAAAGAATTAATTATTTTTTTCATAAGAAAACTGCTTGAATACAATAAATCAAAATTTGAAATTTTCCTAAAAATGCGGCGCAATAAAGCTGAAAACTGTAAAAAAATTAACTTTCTTAAAAACATTTTTAATTATTCAAAACTAAATAAAAAATATTTTATATCAAAAATAATAGCAGCTCTAATTAGTATTTGATTTGAATTATAAATTTAAATTGAATTTAATTATTAATTTGAAGCAATAAACAAATATTTAATATATTTGTGAAAATGCGGCGCAATAGAACTGAATACCGTTAAAATTGTTTAATTTCTAAAACAAGTCATTTTAAATTATTAAAAAAAAAAAAAATTAAAAAAATAATTTTTTGTGCCAACTTAATTTTTTCAAACTGAATTGAATGTCTTTTTCAGTAATCAAAGGACTATAAAATAATATTTAAGTTACTGGTAATGAGAGATAAAGAAAGCATTCGTTTACTTGGAAAATATTTAAAAAACAAATTCACAAACTATTAAGTTATTAAACTTTGTTTTAAAGTTCAAAATATTTTAGGCAACGATTTCAATCACTCATTTCGTATTTACGAAAACAAAAAGCACAAAGAAATCTAAACAAAATGTATTAAAAGAATTTTCCTTTAGGTCTTAAATCCCTCTAAAAATACATTCGGCACGCGACGAATAAAAATTACTATTTAATCCAATATTTGCGAATTCCTCCTTTATGTATAGACATTATTTGCGCATTCTTGTGTGTAATTAATCTTGCACATTCCGAAACATTCTTTTGCAATTTATGTCGACAACGAAAAACCAAAACCAAAAAAAAAACTAATATCACAAACATTTTTAATAAAAATTGCAGACTTACTTTACAAGCAAACGCTAGTAATCAACAATTCGCCAATTGAAGTGGAAGTGGTGGAGGTCTGCAGTGGCGAAAGCTGTTTCCCAGAAGAAGCCGTTCAATGGGCCGACGGTTGTGTCATAGTCTACGACATAACATCCTCAAAATCCTTACAATACGCAATTTCTTTGATACAAGGTGTTCAGCAGCTACGTCCGCAATTACCGCTCGTACTTTTGGCCAACAAAAGCGACCTAGAGCATTTGCGACAAGTAAGTTTTCCATTATTTTTTCTTCGCTTAGCTGCCACAAAATAACCAATTGCTAAAGCTAAGTGCTTTAAATACGTTAAAAATAACTCGGGAGAAAATTTGTGTGGGAAAAACATTTTACTCAAACGTGCCAATTCGAATTTTAGAAAATTTTAAATATTCGCAAAGAAAAAAGAAAAACCACTATTTTTATTTTAATAAAACAAAAAGAAGTGAAATTTCTTAAGTAGATTTGAATAGAAATTAAATAAAGCTGATTTATTGAGTGGAAAACTTTGTAAACAGTGTATAAGGGGTAGTTGCCCCTAGTAGGAAAATTAGGATCTATGGCCTGCGGGTTTCTTCACCTTTGGCGCCTTAAGCGGAAGGGTGAAGGGTCGTAAATAAGTACCGCAGGGAAGAAAATTACGTCGAAAAAAAAGGAAATCACTTTTCCCTTTTCCGCAAGTTTCCTTTTTATTACACTCGTATAACAAGTAACAACAAATAAAGGAAAAGAAATGAGTAATAAAAAAAGAAGAAGTAAAAGAAGGTTACAAGCTGCAAACACGTGCCGTTTCATAATCCTTTTAAATGATGCATTCTGCACGTGCAATGAGCACAATGATGATGCAAATTGTAAAAATAATAAATGTATGTGCTTGCACTTTGTGTTACAAATGTTAAAGCACTCGCTTCCAAGAGAAAAAAAAACAACTAAAAACAATTATTGCTTTCCAAACAATTTAAATGCTTTTCTAAATTGAACAAAAATTATTGGAATTTTCAGGTAGAAGATGTAGAAGGAAGAGCTCAAGCCCTACAAAACAAGTGCAATTTTTACGAATGCTCAGTGGCAGAAAACACAAATACAATTTACACTGCGTTCGACCATCTGATGGCCGAATGCCGATGCCAAAATGTGCAGCAGAACAAAACGCGCAAATTCTCCGTGACGAAAATGATTGGCACCCTGATGGGCACCAACAATTGTCAACACAAACAGCAGCAGCACCAAGGAGGAACCGTTGTGGTTTGCCACAAATCCGATCTGTACAAGTCGCGCATCCTAAAAAGACGCCAGAATTTCACGGCTGCCGCTTCCCTTTGACCGGAATAGGACGACTCGAAGCGCTGAATTTTGTTTCGTTTCTTTTACATGAAACATTTTGAACATTAGAAAATTTGAGATTTTACAAATTGGACGGGCACTGTGTGCCATTTTTAAAATTTTTACAAAACTCGAAAAACCTGTGATACATTGCATATAATTAAGTATAGGTAATTAGCTAATTAACGGTTAAATTAGTGTAATTTTTTGTATATTGTAATGCATATTTGTCTTTGCATTGAAATATTTATTGTATGTAATAAACACTCTGAAAGATGTACTTATTATTACCTAAACAAATTGCTGTTTATTGCGTAATTTGTGCGTTCCTCTTTTCCACCAAATGTTTTCCATTGGTTGCAAATTAAATACCAGGTACTTGTATTCAACAGAAGGAGCTTCTTCTAATGCGTACTTCGTATATGTTACATCTGGAAATTTAAACAAATAACGTTTGAAGAGCCGACGACAAAAAACTTACCGTTTTGAAGAGTAACAAAGTTTATAAGAATTAAACAAACAATAAGGAAGATTGGGATTTTCATTTTGCTTTCTCAAAGACTTTGAATGCTACTGCTGACACAAATCAATTTGTGAGAATATTTATGCCGTATTAATTACTAAGTAATTGCCTGTAATTACTGTGTCTTCACTTTTCTATTATTACGTCATATGATCAATTAGTTTTGAATTTCAAATGTTTCCAATATGAATTAAACAAATGGCGACATCTAATATTCAATTTTTTTAGCTTTTATTATTAGCTTTTAATTTACAGATTTCATTCTTCGTGTTTTAAACTTTTAAATGTTTGGAAAGTTGAGGAAAAGTAAAAATAAAACACAAACACAAATTAAATGACTAATAAATATCTAATAATATTGCAAAAAATATTTACTGACTATATTTACAATTAGTTACCACTATAAGACTACAAAAACCTATTAATTAGACTTCTCCTTCAAAGGCTCAACATTCTTTTCCACAGCTCTCCGTTTCTTAAAGAACAGAGCGTTTTTGATGTTAATAAATGGTGTTTCAAATAACAGAGTCATTATTATAGATGTGGCAAAAATAACACCCATTTCTAAGACATTTACCTAAAAAGAAAAAACGTTAATTAATAAAAGAAAACAATTAAAAATATATATATTTACGTTTTTCTGAATAAACTGATAATGATCAGCGTGTCTTTGTGTGCCTACGTTAAAGAAAAATATAGGAAACTGCGTTAAGTAAACTGTGTAACTTATTTTAGTCCATATTTTAAAATAGGGAATACTAAAAAGTTGTCCCACCAAACCTAAAAAATAAAGAATTAAAATAGAACTTGTTTTTTTATAAATAAAAATTGGCAATACTTTTATAGCCCAAATGGGTAGTAAAGATAATCCATGCAAAAGCAAAGCACCAACAAATAGGTGCAAAAGCAGCATACCAAGCTGCATGGACAGGTTGATAGACATAGTTTATGCTGCCCATAAAGGCTGGCCCTATGAAACTTGCCAGGAAACTTAAAATGGCCACTAAGTTGCCCAAATGAATATGCGCCTGAATCAAAATTATTAAAAAGTTTATTTTTGAAATTATTGGAACTTACAGGTTTCAAAATGAGGTTTTTGCAATTCCTCAGCAAAAATCCAAGGAATATGCCCATGATATAGACTGTGATTCTGTGCGGAGGCAAAGTGTACATGTAATCGGCTGTATTAAACAGTTGATCAATGCTAAAAATTTAATTGTTAATAAATACAAAAAAAAATCATGAAAAGAAAAAACTAACGATGTGCCAAAATGAATATAATTTGATAATTCCCTACTGTATGTCGTGTGATATCTGGCAAAAGTTGCCACAGTGGCTAATACAACCAAAAGAAATGATCCGCGTTTCGGCCATTTCCAAACCAGCAGGATCAAAAACGGCGACAGGAAGAACAATTGAGTATCGATTCCAACGTGATGCGTGTGAGTCAAACACTAAAATTGAAAAATTATTAATTTTGTTTAAATATATTTTTGAATTTAAGAATAACGAACCATATCTTTAAAACCAAAGTAATTATGAATAAACAGTAAATTCCTCCACCAATTCTGTTTGCAAATTACTGCATGATGAGACACCACCAGGTTCCACATGGGACCCGAGCTTAAGAAGGGCAACACAAATGTGCAGAACAAAATAAGGGCACCCAAAGTTGGCACCAAACGGAACAATCTGGAGAGGTACTCTTCGACTATGCTTATCTTTTGGTTGCGCTGTAATTTGCCCACTATCGAATAAGTGGTCAATGTTGCTGATAACATTAAGAAGGGATCAGTGTAAAGACTAGCAGCTCTTCCTATAACTGTCCATGGTTGACTTATTGTCTTAAAAAAAAATTAATTTAAATTAAAAATTAAAAATAAAAATAAAAAATGAATGTTTTTAAGGGAAAAAAAATACAAACTTCGCTCATTTCAGTTCGATTTACGTATGGAAGAAACAATAAAGCCATTGATTTGTGCGATAAGAGTAGCATCAATGCATTTATAAATCTAATTCCGTGCACCGCTTCCAAGTCGTTGCTTTTTTCGTTTGATTTTATGTTTATCATCGATAAAATGTTCTTTTTTAATGAAAATGCAACCAAAAAATCGTCTGCAAAATGT
>JASKGO010008524.1:0-17352 GCA_030556065.1 Holobus sp. GC000080 | reverse complement strand
TCTATGGTTTGTTGATTTTCTAATGCATTACCATAGTAACCAGCATACAGTGAGTACAAACTAGGCGTGTGCAATGCTTGATGCGGTGCTTTTAAAACTGAACATAGGAAATATACATGTGGGCTATGTTCAGTGATAAAATATCCGCACTGTATATACTTAAAAAAGGTGTTAATACCTTTCTTATTTAAGATGTTACTGACCAGTCTCCACTATCCATGAAACGATGATAAATGTTATAAGACGCACTAATTGTTGTCTACTTCTTACTAATGATGTTAATGCATCTGGTAATCAGGCTATTAGTCTAGTGTCTTTAAGAAAGCCATCAATAACTCATAAAGATGTTTCTTATGGTTTATACTTTAATCGTCATTAAGAAGCGCAGTTAATTTTTTGTTAAAATATTTTATGTACGTTACACGGGCATATTCTTAAGCAAATTTTTATTTAAATTGAAGTCTTTTATTAATACTAAATTCCTGGGATTAAAATGCGATGCTTTTTTTTTCAAGACAATGAGAGTTTTCTTAAAGAATTATTTCTAAATTAACGAATTTATAAGATTGATAAAGTGGTTACCCAAAAAGATATTTTCTTTAACAATTATATTTATATACCTATTTTTTTTATATATAATTAACAAAAACATTTGACTTAGATCCTATGTTCCATAACAGATTAATTTAAAAATTGGTTTAATCTCTCGAGGAAAACCTATTAAAACTAAAAGTCCAAACTTGAAACTGCAACATAATAACAAACATCCTAAATTGCGCAACAATTTGCTACACTCAAATATAAAATAAAATTGATAGAAAAATTCGTTGAGAAAAAGGCCGGTAAAAACAGAGGAGAAAAAAGATCGGAAGTCATGTGTAAGGAAGTGATGGAGTTGTAACGGACAACAAGCAGCGGTGGAATAGTTCAGGTGTGTCGTGGTCGTCGCACTCGTTCGATGCATAGGGGAGAGTAATTTCTCTCTAAGCCCGCCAAAAGAGTAACTCATTATCTCTCCATAGACACGATGGATGAATTAAATTCAGCTCGATTTTAGTTAGTGGAATTTCTAGGCGAGAAAGGAAGCGCAAGTTAGACTTCTTGTCGCGCCCTTATGTAGGTATTTAATATTTATCTCTTCGGTTTATTCTCCATTGTCGTGCATTTGTGCTGCCTGCGGGCTTCCACTGCACGAACGAGCGAACAGGAAGTCATCCTGACATTTAAGCACCACGCTCGAGAAGAACAAACGGATGCGTCTCGTGGGATCGGCCCTTAATTCTTCTTTCTACTTGATATGAATAATATGTTACGGTGTCTACCGCTTACTCATATAATGCACATACTCTTCTTCTCTCTACGAGTATGTATGTGTGTAATATCCTTTGCTTCAGTAAACTAATCTTTTCGTGGTGTGTTATTAGTGAGTGAAAGCTCAAAAGAAATTACCAGTTCGTTTAATTTATTTTTCAGTTACATATTTATTATTTTTATATTTTCTCTCTGATTCAATGAAATCGTTTTTTGAGGATAATATTTTAAGAAACATATTTTGTGTCTATATATAGTTTATATATATATAGCGTATAAAACATCTTTTATCGGAAATTGATTTATTGTAAATGCAATATTATATTAATTATAACAAAGATTATAACATAGTTATGTTTATAGAAAATTGTTATTATGATTAATCTAATCTTATTTTTGGAAATTTTCATTTTTTCAGACATAATATTTTAATCTCAAAAATTCCTGCAAACAATTACCAATTAATTAATTTATTAATTAAAAGTTAAAATGTTAAGGATTGATGTTTTTAGTCGGAATGTATTAAAAAAAAATTAATCACACTCTTATAATTTATCGCAAATTGCAAATGTATCTAATCTATTTTAAACAACAAATATCAAAGTAGGAATAAATGTTATTTTCACATGATGGGAAAAACACATTTGCAAATCTTTAAGTACAGCGGTATAATTAATCGACTAAAAAGACTCCAATAAACACACAATTACTTATCTTAAATCATTTAATTTGTGTTTATTGGTCGCCTTATAAAGTGCAGATATCGAAATTCCATTTAAAAAACAAACTAATAATTTCAACAAATATTTCAAGTTTGCAAACATATGAATGATACAAATAAGATATATTTGGAGATTAAGAAGAAAAAAGTGCTTAGCAAACATCCGCATCCGCATATTGAACAACGGTATCAATGATGCCTTTTTAACCCGCGCTTTTCTAAATAGAATTTGAAAAATTTGCATTCACATAATTTGAAAACATCCGTATTTGCACAAATCGAATTTCATATCGAACACCTTGGGTTTGACATTTTTTTTAAGGTCAGTGAAATTGTATCGAACACTGCAATTGCGTAAGTGCTGAATTGACTTTTTTTTAAAGAATCAATGTTCTCTTTTTATACATATATACAGAGTGTTTTAGGTTTTTATATTTGCTCCCTTGATTGATTATGTATAATAAAACGATTAAAATTGTAAAATATTACAAAATAAATCTAACTACAATTAAATTATACAAATTAAATAAAAAAAATGTTTTTTTTTTGTAAAAAAAAAAAGAATAAGATGAAAACATTAAATTACCCTGTATTAATTGTATCTATAGTTAGGTACGTGCAGGAATAATCGGTGCGTCGGGCAAAAATAAACCTTACCTTTATTGAATCAACAGCATCCGGTAACTCGATCCCACTCGATCAGCATATTAACTTACACTCGCGCAATTTCCCCTTTGCTTTTGCAAATACTCATACAACTGCACACTTTTCAACATATGACACTAGACACAAGTTTAATGTCTCTCTTTTGTATCTCCTGTGTTTGTATGTATTGTGTGTATGTGAAAAACAAAAAATGCGCACACAAATCAGCAGGGGATCAATGCACTTGACCGTCGCTGTCACCACCGACGTTCTGGCACATCTACTCTGCCACCTTTGCAATTTTTTCCAGCTGCACTTCCTCTGATCTGCTGATGAAGTCCTGTACTCTGCGACCTTTACAGATCATTAACTTTGATCTCGTTTTTTTCCCTACTGATTTTTTTTCTCGAATTTTTCTTCTATATCTTAAATATTAAATATTTGATGTAAGGAAGCTTTTATGAATTAAAAATTGAGTAAGTTTTTGGTAATAAAAAGATATCTTATTTTAAAAGAGAGGAGGACACTTTAAATTAGTGTAAATGATTATGCGTGCGTTTAAGAACAAGCTAGCAATAACTGCAAATAAATTAAGTAACGTGTAAGCGATTTTCCTTTCCGATGAAAGTTTTACTCTCGATTTCATCGAACGCGCAGAAATGGTAACATTTTATTCGTTTCGAAGAATCCCAGTGGCATATAGTAAAATTAGTTTGGCAAAAAACGCACAATTTAATGAGCAGAAAACACGAAGATATTAAATAAGTGTAGCATGCATGCACAATATATGTATAACAATCGAATGAATAAAATTCGGTTGTGTATACGAGCGACGTGCAATAAGCTTGAAAGTCCTTTCTTGTTCCCCTCTTGTTTTTCGAATGTGTTTTAGTCGTCGTATACGGAGTACGGCAAACGTAACTGACCGTGAAGAATGATTATTATTAGATCTCTCCAACAGAACAGCCATACTACACACAATGAAAATAACAAAAATTAATACAATGCGTGTGGATCTGCCCGTTAACAACAATATACATATAAATAAAATCGAAAAGTGAAATCACCAAGTTTCACTTCTTAGAATATACTGCAAGAGTTTCCAATCCTTGACGATGGACCTTTGAGAACCTCCTATCGACATGCAACTTTTCCTTTTCATTTTTTATTTAATCTGCTTCTAATTGTTTCGCATGTTACGCTCAAGCATATAATGATATAATATTTTACCTGTACTAAATATGCATGTTTAATTTTATATGACGTTTCAATTATGATAGATTTAAAAATAACTATAAAAAAAATCTAGTTAATAGTATCCAGTATTTGTTTTGTTACTTTCTCTGATACCAGTTATTAATAGGTGTAGGAATACATATAGAAAAATATTGCGTCTTGTCGTATGTGTGCATTAGGGTGGTTCCGGTCCAGTGACAGTAACCGTTTCCGTGCTTCCCGCCAATGTTCAGAGCAAGGTGCAACCCTTCTGGACATATGCATCAAGCACCACTGTTGTACGTTATATTGCATTTGTGTGAGCTACTGGGGCATTATTTTATTTGAACACGCAAATTAAATGCTTGTTTTAATCATACATGCATGTACTCGTAGTACCTGACATCTGAATTAAATTTTAAGCAAAATGAATCAATAATACAATTTCAATAATTTCATTACTTGAAACTATTTAATAAATTTAAAAGAAGTTGTGGTAGTTTCATTTTATTATTCATTCAATACTATTCTTTTTTTTGTTACAGATCTTCAAAAATTGGGATTACGTAAGAGCCATCGAATTCTTCATAAAAAGTTTTGAGTTATTTAGAAAATTTCAAATATCAAATAGAATCAAAAAGTTCGTGAAACTAAACATCACACAAATTAAATAAATATATTTTTCTGTACGCAGTAATTAATCTTATCTTAAAATGATGTAGCCACTAATTTTCATCAAACACGATAAAAAACCGTCCTATGAAAAATAAACTAGGATCAGTATATGATGGTAATGTCGCGCGTTGTTGGCGGCGGTGGTTGTGGCTTGTCCCTTGCGACCCGACTTCTACGCTAAATATTTACATTCTCTGCGTTTTATGCCACTATGTACTCGTACGTGTGCAAATAATAATAATAATAAGCTGAGTGGAAGCGGCGACCGAGTGGTGGTTTGACTGTATGATGACGCGTGCCCCCAAATGTCACACAATGTAAATGTCACGCAGCCTCCCCTTGATATTATCTGAGCGGCTCATCTCGAATTACGCTCTGTTCATTTAGAAAATGTACGCCCGTGGGACCAGTAAATATCATAAAATGTTTTTTATTTATTCATTTATTCGCTTTACTTTTTCTTTTGTATAGATTAATCTTGTTTACGTATTCGATCCGAAACGATTTTAATTAGTAATTGAAACTATTAAATTTCTAGGTAATTTTTAATACATTTGTATAACAAAGCACTATTGTCGTTTTTCAAAGTAAAAGCAAAAAATCAAAATTTTAATATTTATTTATTTTCAAATATTATTTAATTAAGTCTGGATATTTCCCTTTAAATAATTGAAAAGAGCTTGGTATCTTGAACAATGAAACAATTATAATTTAACTTTTTCTAGTGCATATACTATTCAAATGAGGCAAATAAAAATAGCACAGTACCAGCAATTCCAAGCTTAAGATTAAACGTGATAATAATAGTAATAGAAATTGTTTAATTTGGTCCAGCGATGCGAAAAATATATATCTAAAACAAATTTGAGCAACTGGGTGGAAAAGCAGTATTGTAACTTCTTCTGCAGTTTGCATTTATCTTATTAGTAAAAATAAATATTACTGTATAGACAAATGTACAGTATACCTTTATTGTCGTTATTTAGTCATTAGGTATAAATTAGGCCACAAACTGATAAAATAATGCCACCTTGATTTATTTTTTAATTGTTTTCATTCGTTTTATAAAAACCCATATATTTTTAATGAATCGTAGTGATAATATAAATTTATTAAAGTGCAGATAACCTGTTTTACATTTTATGGTCGTCTCATTTTTTCGTCTCTTTTTTCTTTTAAAATAAAATAATTTCAAAATGTATTAAGAAGAACTAGTTTCTGTATTTTTGTTCGCTGTTGGTACTGGAGATTTGTGAGAATATTATAACCACAAACAAACGATTATTATTCCACGGAAGGCCAGCAGCATCCGTCAGGTCAAAGAGATAAAATCTTTTTGTTCTTCTCACATATTCACTGGATGTGTCGGATGTTCAAGCAACCAGCAAACAAACTTTTTTTTTGTAATGTCTATTTGTGGTTTTCCTATATTCATAAGTTTTATTTTTATGTTTTATAAGTAAAAAGAATTTCCAATGAGATAAAATAAGTTTAATAATCAGATAATAAAGTAATGAAAGATTTGGGATGCGACAAAAACTATGCGTGCTGAAAGTTTCGTCGCATGATGCTTGTTTCCAGTATAGATTTTTCGAGCAAGCCAGCCAAGACCGACGGCTGTGGTTGGCGGTTGAGCGGCGGAGCTGTAAAGTTGGCAGCAGCGAAAGCATCTGGAGATGTGCCGTGCTGCGCATCTATAGAGCCACCAGCCTGTAGGGTGGGTCCTTCAGGTGAGCCGAGCCGGGCGGGCGGCGGTCGATAATCGTGCCCGCATCAGAAGCATCGTTCCTGAAACCATAGCAACGAGTACAGGTCTAGATGGCGGCAGCAACGGCCAACCCGATTTCATCCCTTGCGAACACCTGCCGCTGCTCATTAGACATGCACACGACACCCTCGCGCGCACCCTTGCACCCGTTGTCATTTACTCGATTGAGCCCGACGGTCTGTACTGTACCTATTTACTACTCCCACGTACATGCGTTGCCATCATCATCTACCTATGAATTTCCTGTTGTTGTTGTTGTTAGTACAATTGATTAAAGTAATTATTTTTCCCTCAATATTTTAAATGTTAAAAATATTTCAGATTTACTTTTTAATGTTCAATATACTTTAAATAAAAATTTTAATTTTTGTCATTTGAATTTTTTTTTTTTAATATGTTTGTAATTTTTATTTTAAGGATTTAAAATTTAATATTCAGAATAATTCGAATGTAATTTGCGAACAAAATTAAACTGTCGTTTTTTTAATGTACAAAAAATACGACGCGCCCTGTATATGTAACATGAAGGTACTTTAATGCTTCTGGCCTCAATTACTTGTCACAAACAACTGGATACGATAAATGTAGGTAATCAGCAAGACAAAAAAACCAGGAACGAATATCGGTAATAAAATTGTTAGTAACTAGTTGGTGATTGAATGCCTCTAGTCGATTTCCTGGCGTAAATTACACCCACTCACATATTCCGTACTCTCACACGACGCATAATGATCTGAGTTTCGAATTAATATATTTTCTATTTTCTATACTAGAGCTCAAAAGGACAATCATTAGCTTGCAGTTTAATGCTATAGAAACTCCCTTATTAAACTATTTCTGTGACCTGCTTAATAAAGAATAAAAACATTTTATTGAAAATTGTTATTATTCTTTAACATGTATTAACTAAGGGATAATAAATTTATAATTTTGTTAATCGAAAAGGTCAAAGAAAATGCCTAAAAAGAAAATATAACTATCCCAATTCGACTTTTTCAACTGAGTGGTTTTTCATAATGAGCTTTTATCCTTTGGAGGAAAAATAAAGGGAGCAAATAAAGAGTCAAAACGGTGATACTAATCTTAAATGTAAACATCTCTGCGGATTCCCACTGAAACTCTCTTGTGTTATACGTTACACAACTTTTTATTTCTCATTGTTTAGTGGTGTGCAGTAAACTTTTGTTAAATTGTGCATGGTCAGGCTGGACAAAAGGACGCTGAAACCATTTAATCTCCCTCTCGGACGGAAGTCACTTTCGATTTCCGGTAAAGGCCTCCTCAAACCGGTTGCAGGTAGTACATGAAATAATCCCCTTTACACTTGCACACTTCGCTGCTGCTGCTGCTGCTGCTGGCTGCTGCTGTTGTGCTGCACAGGATATTCTCATTTGGTCCTTAGGGGACTCCCGACTCGAAACTGATACTGATACCCCATAAAAAAGAAGACAACACAGTCAGGATCCGGTTTAATTTGACTCGTGCTTCTTCTCACAAACGATGAAAGGGATCGTGAAAGGCATCAACTAATATATCATTTAAGGTGTCATCTTTACCTTCCATCCTTATATCTTACCTATTCTCTTATTTTTTTAATCATATTCAATATTGCAGACGCGATCTATTATTAATGTAACTGCAAAGGACTATTATAGTCCTAGAAGGGTTTAATTGGTCGGACTGAGTTGATCTGGTCCATATGGGTAAGAGTGGACAAATTAATGACCTTCTCCTTTATATTTTTTACCTTTTTTTTACCCGGCTTCCATAACCGTTGCAACGCCTTTAAGAAAATTCATTTTTTACATCTCAAATTATATATTTTTGTGGAAAGAAAAGACTGTTCTGAAATAAATAGTGAATATTAACATGATGCTCTTACAAAACTTGTTAGGTTCCCATCATCATCATCATATAGCTTCTATAAGATAAAAGACAGTCTAGACAACTGAAGCAGACAACAAGCACAAACACATGTTATAAGCGAAAAAAATTATATCACAGAGATTAAATTGCTACTTGTCTGTTAGTTGTTCTCCGAGAAGAAGCTGAAGAAGAATTGTTATTATTTAGTGTGAAACTGATTTTTTCATCGCATCCTATTGTTAGTGTCTCGAGGTCGTCGGGCGTTCTCCTCATCCGAGCACATAACAATCATAATAAGTGTATAACAAATTATTGGTACCTTTAGCTCTCTTCTTCTCAATTACATATTGTTGCCTTGAAAATTTACTTGACTTTCGATTGAATAACATTTAATTCTATTAACATTCAATTATTTTCTTGGTTAATAAATTTTTAATAAATATATGTTGCTGAAAATGTATATTTTCCCGACTATTCCTAAAAAGAAACAATCCCTTTTTTTTAACAAAAAATCACCTGATTTATACCTTTGACTATTTCATCTGGATAAAAAGCAATAGGCAAATTTAATAATATATTTTTGAGCGAATGTGAAACAGCTATTTCCCCGTCTTGTACATGTAAATTATTAGTTGCGCACATTGGTGAGACAACAGATGTCGATATTTCTGATCATCTGC
Source organism: Holobus sp. GC000080 (assembly GCA_030556065.1). Lineage (NCBI taxonomy): Eukaryota > Metazoa > Arthropoda > Insecta > Coleoptera > Staphylinidae > Holobus > Holobus sp. GC000080. The sequence goes on along the minus strand of JASKGO010008524.1, from coordinate 8,471 downwards.
TCACGCAACATCCCCTGGTTTTGTTACTTTTTCCACAACAGCAGCAGGAGCAACAGCAGCGTCGACTCCAAGAGCTGCAGCAGCTTATTTTTTAAATAAGACTCTCTTAAAGAGGTGTCCTTCCGATCAGCTGATTATTGGAACATCTGCACTAATTTTATGACCTATAAATTATTTAAATAAATTACAGAAACGCTGCGTAGAGCATCTAGTGCATATTGATACTGGCTATTCACTTTTTCTCATTGTAAAAAATTGTATGTACAGTATGTGTATGATAATCCTCGTCGGTGTCGGTTGGACAGGTGCACATTTTTCGTCACGGTCTCCCCAATTCAACGATTTTTATATTAATTTACCTGGGCTGAGATCAAAATGAGAGTAGACTACACGCTCTTATAATTATAACACTTTTTTCTGTAAGATTATTATTATTCTGAACAATTAATTGGTCTCAAATTTCTCGTCTCGCCAAAAAGTTTTAAAGGATCTTAACTGAAAAATTGACTTTTGTTTAAACAATAATATCATATTGTTTTTTCCAAAACTGAAATGATAGTAGTTGAAACATTAAGCGTCTAAATAAGGAATTGGTGGAGGTATTCTACTAAAGTCAGAGAGTAACGTTTGTTACTGACCGGATGTCCTCTCGTCAGAGAACGGAAGTGGCTTAGTGCTCGTCCATGTTCTGGAAAGATGCAGGCGTAGTACCTACACACAATAATATCAAAGTGGTCGTCGTTGTTGGCAGCAGCAATTAGAGTTCGCCTGCCTGCAGGCAACGAGATATGTACTCTCTATGTTGAGCTCTTCGCCCTTTTGTCATGCGTCGCTGCTGATACTCATCATCATGTTAATTGTCTACTTACCTTATACAACTGTTTAGCTGTACCTATACTAAAATTCGAAGATTTCCAGATCCTCTCTTTCTCCTTATAGTATATGTCTACCAATGAATTCCATTAAAGTTAATTAGCTCGCAGTACGCACTTTAATTTTTTAACGCTGGCTTTAATTAACCAGTTTTTTAATGTTTATACAGTAAACTTTTAAAAGGGTTAGAATTTTAAGATAGATTGGTTATTAATTTTAAAATGTCTAATATATTAAACTCATGATTTTATTAAGCAATGGATTTATTTGGTTAACTAATAAGTAAAAGTTATTTTAAGTATTTCCTGGAAAATGTGCAATCAATATTTGTTAAGTTTTCACGTTTTAATAATAATTTTCTTAAATATAAATGTATAAAGCTCCATTTTATTATATAATATAAAGATTTAATTTAAAATATTTCATTGTATGTTATTAACAAGGTCAGTAAACAATTGATACCGAATAGCAAAATATTTATTTCTAAAGTTTTTTTTATAAGGAGATTTCAGAGAAATCAACTTGAAGTTTGAATAGATAAATTGCGACTTCATCAAGTCTGATAAGCCTAAGTAAAATTAATCAATTTAAATATTAGACTTGTTCAATTTGTATTTTTTTGTTTAAAGATTACAAATGTTTAAATAAAATGAAAATAAGATAAACTAATCTTACAACCAGTATTTCCCAATGCAAAAGAGAAAAATAAATACTCATAAATGGTAGCACTTAATTAGAATTTAGAATCGACCATTGTTTCGACCAGGCTTATATCTTAATTAAATTCAATTAAGCAAATTCACTTTTGATGTCTCTTTAAGTTTAATGATAAATCCTCACCGTTAGCAAAAAAACTCTAAAGACTGTAAGCAGTAAGATTAATTACATTAAAAACGTTTCTGTTTTGCGAGTCATTAATATACAATAGCAGCAATTCACCTGATATCGCTGCCTCTGTATTTTTAATATAAAGGGTTGAAATATCAGCATGGAGGAAATTATGCATACTCATATTACAATAGACGTAAAAAATATATTCATAAAGCCATTTAATCACCGAATGTCGGACCTCAATGCGGAAAACAAACACTTTCATATCGGGTATTTACCTAGTGTTTGCCTAGACAATGCCGGTGTGTACTATCATGACCCCTAATAGAAAAAAAAACTTGACCTGGACCATCACAGGTATGGAGATGCGATGATGATTATTATTCTGTAAGCGACGTTTCCTGCCTGACCAAAGTGATGTCCCGAGCATCCTTTCTGCGAGCGCTCTTTGAAATAAAAGTGAATAAGAAGTGTCTGTGAAGCGAAGACAAAAGACGAAGAGTACCCTTTGGTCACACGGTCCACCTTGGGACAGATGCTGCTCAAACCGTATTATGCCCAGCAATTTCTTTTTCTTCTGATGATGATGATGATTTATTAGGCAAATCTTATTTTCCACGCTTTATGACTCTTACAACTAACGAATTATGGAAACATCTTAAATTAAAGTACCTAAATATTTTTATATTAAGAGGAAATTTATTGCAGGAAAATTTTTATAAGAAGAATATGAAACCTAAAAATGTTTTATTAATTACTAATGGCTAGGATGTAATAGTATACAGGTGGTGGATTCAATAAAAAGGCGTGTGTGAGTGTTTGGTACGCGTGACCACATCCATTTTCCGTTTATGTGTCCGATTGTGACCACTATGCCACCCCATTACACAAGTTTGCCATATGAAAGCACCGGGCTAGTTCCTCTATACGTGTCTAGTCGTATATGTATTTGCGCCCTATGGTCACTCTCGTGTTGTCGCAATGTCTCTAATGTGTCTCCCTGCTGATGATGACGATAATTACATTCATCCCTTGTGCCCTTTTTAACAGCAGACCGTTATTAATGACACAGGACATGTAATATTCGGCTAATTTTGCTATATTTTTTTATTCTTTTGTTTTAATATAATTAAGGATTAAATTGTGTAATATTTAAAATATATTATATTTAGGCTTTATACTATTTTTTAAATTTTAATATTTTTCATGAAAAGTTTTAATTAGCTCATTATGTTTTAAATATTTATTATGATGATCACATTTGTTGATTAACACTGTTTATTAACCAATTATTAATGTTAAATTAAATGTAATAAATTATTATTCTGATAATATCAATGATTTGAAAGTAATATTGAATAAAAAGCAATCGTTGTAAATAGCAACACCATAATGAAAAAAAAATATATATAAAAGAAATAATTGATTAATTAAGATGAAAAAAGTGTTGCTCAGTTGAGGACACTTCTAAAATATATCTGTTATGTAATAAATGATCTTCAACATATTGAACTTCGTATTTCACGAGAAAGTACTTATTTGATTTCGATTTTTTTCACAAAAGATAAGCAAAAATTATTATTTATCTGAAAAATGTTTCCTCGGAGATATAGATAATTATTGTTGATAATAACATGCAAATAAATTTACATTAACATTAGTTTAGTTAAGAATATATCCTTAGGTAATAAAAATTTGTGGACAATTAATTGCTTAAATGGTTATTGATTAAGAAGGCCGTATAAATTTATCTACTGAATCTATACACTGCGGTCATTTATTGCTACCTAAAACAATTAAAAAAATTGCGCCATAAGGTATACATTATATGATTGTGCAAAAAAGAACAAAATCATTTGCACGCATATTTCCGATTGCGTATACCGTGCATACACCTTGGATGCCGATAGATTCAATAATCTGCTGATTAACAGCTCTAATTATGCACACTCAAGTGGTTTCATTTGTATTGGTATGTTGCGTGGTAGTGTACCTATGTGTTCCGTGGACGAACTGACAGAGGGGCAATCGATATAGTAATATGCCTGAGTATGCGAGATGTTTTGCAATTTATTATTTATGAAATACATATATTATGTGTAAACGGTGCTCGGAAAAATGCCACTACGCGTGCATTTCCGATTGAATTACCATTGCAGGACCGGAATTAATTTCTGCATCGATCAACAGCTTTGAGTACGTTCACTTTTCGATCTTTATTTTTCCACTAACTGGACACCTTTTTTCTACAAGCAGTCTATAAATTGAAGTGTTCAACTTGTTGAAACTTTTTTTTTTTTTTAACGGTGAAAAAAGCGATTCCAAAGTCAATGATCCCTTGGATACATTTAAACAAATTGGGATCGATGCAAACAAAAGATATGGTATGAAATTGGATTTGGGAATATAACGACTTTCTTCGGTCGAACGAGCCGAGAAGAACGCGAAGACGAAACAGAAGAAGAGAGTGTAACGGCCAAACGAGAGACTGATTATAGCAGTTAACATTAACATTGAATATAAAAAAGGGCGCGTGCCGTCTGTCTTACACAAGCAAACATCTGCTCTCAATCAATGCATTTGTGTGTGTGCTCCCGCACGCACGCATACACAGACAGTGTAATAATCCTATATACAACACACACGATCGAGAGATGCATCTTTACTTCTTGAATATCAGCTGGTTGCTGCTGCTGATGGTCAGATGCACATGTCGTGCTTTTCTCGATTTGGGCACGCCACCGACCGACCGATGTTTCCAAAATGATCATCATCCCCAACCGCTTCTTCTTCTTCTTCTTTAATAAACGAACCTTCGCGATAGCTGCTTCAACACTAATGCTACGTTTAAATTGTTTTTCGGGGAGCCTAATTGAATGTTTGTCTCGCTTAGTCAGTCTTAGCCGATTTAAGTCTGGGGAACTTTCGATTTCATTTCGATTTTCTTCAAAATATTTTCTTGAAACAGCAAAAAATGTACTTTATTATGGCAAACCATTTATTCATGAATTAATTATGCATACACGATACAATTAATTAAACAATTTCCTAGAACACGACAAGCATCAATTAAGTCCCAGAATGAACAAACCAGGTGCAATATTGCACTATTCCATTTCTCTCTTATAACAACAATCACACATTCGATAAAATTCTAGAGATAAGGGGTGTAAAAAAGACCGGATATAGCATATAGCTAGAAGCGCACAATTATCGATAAATTTATGTTATGTGGACATGAGCAGTGAAAAAATAATAATCTCCCCCAATGCTACCGCAGCTAGCAATGCGACCATAACTCCCACACCAGATATCATAAACATTATACAGGAACGTTAACAAAATCCAATTAAAACTTTCAAATATTTTATCTAATTTAATAAAAAATGAAAGCAGAATAATTATTTTATAAAACATTTTTTTAAATGCATACGCTAGAAATATTGATGTCTCCATAAAACAATAAGAGAGCATATAGTATGCCCATCAGAAAAAAAAAATAAAAACGGAGGACATAAAATAATAATTATCATAACAGAGAGCATGGCGTGTCTGTATAGATGCGTGTCCTAGCAACGAAATGTGTCGGCGTCGCGACGCATTGTGGGAGAGCGTCGATCTCATTGGCTCTGCTACTTCTTTCTCTGCAGGAAGATCGGCGCCCTGCGCTCTCCGCAGCCGCCACCAGAGTGACTCATCTCAGGTAAACAGATGGGGTGGTAAAAAGCTACTGCTTTGTTGGCTTGCATGACTTTACCTATATGCTTTTAGCGTGGAGTCTTTGCATTTTATCGATCAACCCTGTTTTCACGCAGCACCCGCAGTGAATCTTCTGACCGACAAAGACTATATAAGGGGATATTTCGCGTGTCTCGGTTTTTACATTGTTATCCTACGGTTTCACCCTATATTGCACACTTCTGTAGTTCGTTGTAACGGGGGACAATTAAATTTCCTGTTGGTTTTTTTTTCTTCCTCTCTCTCTTTCTCTCTATACATATTATATATGTGTCTATTTTCGTCGTAAAAAATATTGCACGTTAACACGAATGGATACGTCTTCGTTAATTATTAAATTTGTATAGTCGCGTAATAAAATGGCATTATTGAGGCCCATAAATTTACTTCTTTGTTTTATGAAACTTTTCATATTTTTTTTTTCATTTGTTAAAAAACGATTAACTTATTGGATTTAAGAAAAATAATTGGGATATAATTTTTTTTTACTGCAAATTTTATTATTAAATTAACTTCATCTATTTTTCAATTTATCAAAGAACTGGTAATATATTTTTTTAATACTATTTATAAGTTTAAGTATTACTAAGTATACATAAATTAAAGAAATTTTAAATTTAAAAAAATTTTACAACATTTATTTCATCGTTACGTTTTTAAGTTTTTCGATAATATATACATTGAAATCAAAATAAAAATGAAGGGAAAAGCCTGATGAACTTTAGGGTCAATGATTCATTTGCACATGTTTGTCTCAAAAATAAAGCAAGTGTACCCAGAGCACATTGCTGCCAACATGCAAAGGCCCGTGTACAGTGTACACCTCCATCAAAAATATCGATTTACATTTACGACAACATCATCCGTATATACTGTATGTGTATCTTCATAAATGAATAATAAATACGGAGGCAAACACAATGGACAATGATAATAAGAAATTGTATAAAACGCGCAATCTTTCCTTTAATTGACTTCGGTGTCATCGAGTTCACGACCGATTGTTTCTTCGTCCCAGGCCTAAGGTCCACTAACATTTCCAAATTCTGTCTTAGAAATGGTCATTTTATTTGATATACAAATAATAAATTAATCGTTTTGAGAAACCTAGACAGGGTAGTGGCTGCAATGTACTTTGTGGCCAGTTTGGTACATTTAACAACTGTTACCTGTCGACTCCTGGAAATCTAGTGTGTATATCCTTCAGAGTGGCATATGATATGTCGTATACATAGCGGTAAAGAAAACGGCGCAGGGAATACGTCCGTTAAAAACGTATCCAAGACTTCCCGGCACGTGCTGTCCTTACTACTTTTTTTAGTGATGGAAAAAGTGCTCATGAAGCAGAAAATTACGTTTTACACGGCGACGTTTAATTGCTCTCTGTGTGGAACTTTAAATTGTTCATTATTAGTTGCTCTTATTTGTTAATTAATTAATTCTTCTTTCATTATACTTATTATTTTTTACTAAATGCTAAAACCAATTTTAATTTTCTCATAAAAAACTGCATGGGAGCAAGTTATCAATTTCCTTTTGATTGTTTCGCTTGACATCGCTGAAGTATCTTAAACAAAGGCAACCAGCAATTATAATATATAAGCACTTGAATAAGTAAACTACATGTGCGCTTATATACAGGGTGATTGATTGAACACTTCGGTTAAATTATTTTTAAATTCTAAGCAAGTTAGGAATTTGAAAAATTCATCATTTTATCCATGAGGAGCTGATGGTAGCATTTCCCAGTGTATCTCAAGTCATTACTAACTTCATTATTTTAAATATTATCCTATATTTTTCATTTTATTTTATAATAGGACTTTCAATTAAAATAATTTTGATGTCATTTTTATTTTTATATCTTAATAACGTTTTGAGATTAATTTTGGAAAAATTTTGTGACATTTTTCAAAGGTCGTTACGAATTAATATTTCCTACTGCTTAAAATAAAATGTATAAAATAAATTACCATTTTCAAAATAAAATTGCCTATTTATGTAAATTCCATAAGAATCAATATTTTAGGATAAAAAATTTAACATTATTGGGTTTAGGTATAAGACTTCCTTATAACTTTATTCTTCTTTTTTGTCCTCGATTAGCAAAACAAACAATGCACCATTCTATTTGAAAAAATGATGTTATCTCGACTTATAAATTCATATTAAAAATAGTGTATTTTAAATACTATAAAATAATATTTTGGGAATTAAATATAGCAACTTTAATGGTTTTCAGTAGTATTGCACTACAATCTGGGCAACAATTATTTATATTGGTTTATTGGGTTGAAAATTACGACCGCATAGTATAGGCATGTCAATTTTGACAATAAAAAATAATATCTCGAAAAGGTATTATGATAAAAAATAAATATGATGCCAAAATTAATTTTATTTCGAGGGTTATTTAAAAGTAAAATGAAAAATATCGGAAGCTATTTAAAATAACGAAGTTGGTAACGACTTCCGGTATAACCGGAAATGCTACCACCTTGAAAAAACTACCATCAACTGATCACAGGGTTAAAAAAATATACTGAAAATTGTTAGTTTCTAGTCTAACTGAAAGTTAAAAATATTTTAACGAACGGGTTCAATCAATCACCCTGTATATTTAAAACGCATTTATACATATTTATTATCATCCAACCCGCATCGTGTACATATGCATATGTGGTCGCATTATCTCCTGTGCGAACGAATAGAGCAGTCGGAATATAATTACCGGTGATAAGTAATACCCATTTCATAGAATATACGTTTGTCTATAAACGATTCCCCGCTTTTGGCTCATTTGCCACTGCTATTATTAGTTGTTTTTTTTTTCTTTTTATGTGAAACCCGACATTAAAATGCTATCGTTATCTTCCACCTTGTTCTCGTATTTACTACTGGCTTCAGACAGTGAGATATACGAGGTCTGTTCAAAAAATACGCGGACTGAGGTCATAAAACAAAAAGTACTTTATTTGGCAGTTACATATCTGGGTCGCCTTCAAAGTACTCTCCTCCCCAACGCACAC
>JASKGO010008523.1:0-16904 GCA_030556065.1 Holobus sp. GC000080 | reverse complement strand
CTTTTCGTTTATTTTAAGAAAAATATTGTTAATTTGGATTAATTTTTCTAAAAAAAATTGCTCTAAAGAAATAATAAGGATGTATGCATAGTGATGCGCTAATTTTGACGAGCAGTTTATTTTTTTAATATTTTCTAAATGAGTTCAAAGGTTTAAAAATTATATCATGAAAGACTTGAATTGACTTAAATTATTTTTACGTTGGCAACATTTCCGATAATACCGGAAGCCGTAACCAACTTTTCTTGAGTTGAAACAACCTATTATGTATTTAAAAATAAGCAGCAAATTATGAATTTATTTTCATAATGAAAAATGCATAGAATTATATTTTTTAATAATTATTAAACATACTTACTTTAAGCAGGCATTACATTGTTCCACAAACATGTTTCCATGCAGCTCCGCCAAATATTTTCTTTCAAGCCCAGATTTCAAATGTAAGCCATCAATATTTTGGCTTACAACAAACTGTACCTTGCCTTCCTCAACCAATTTGGCAATAGCCATGTGGGTGCGTGTTGGAACAGCTTCATCAAATGACACATTCATTGTAGGCTTTTCACCTGATTTCTCTAAAGTCCACACACCATTCGGCCCTCTATAAAAGCATCAAATTAGTGCAACACAAAAACAAAAAAAAATTAGGAATGAATACCTGAAATCAGGTATTCCAGCTGAAGTACTTATTCCTGCTCCAGTATGTAAGACCACATGTTTAGATTGCATAATCCAATCACAAAGTAGAGAGCATTTGATGTTGATGCTTTCTTCCTTATCAAAGATCTATGGAGAATTCAAATAAGTATTGATATCAAAGTAGGACAAAGAGCTTACCTCAGGAGCTCCAAGTACTCCTTTGTTATCATACTGGGACAAACCGTCGGCATAACTGCACGACATTTTGATCAGATTTGTTTCCTAATGCACTGTTTAAACCTGCTGTGTGACCAACTATTGGTGTTTTACATTATTTTTATTAGTTGCTTCAATGGTTCTTTGTCTTCTGTTTATTATTTACATATCGATTGTTGAGGTTAAATTGAAACACAAACAAACATAAACAATTTTCCGCTTGATCCTGCGGATTGCGTGCGCAGACTAAGAAAGCTTGAGGATGCATTGCGCAGGATCAATTTCTTTGCAATAAATTTCAAGATTTCAAATAGGGCCTGTGCAGTTATGAAAAGGAGAGGCAGTGGGAGACAACTGGCGGCAGGCGCGCGCCTCTAATAAGAGCACGTGAAAAATTGGCACTTTTTACATTGAAATTATTTAAAACTGAATAATATCTCTAGAAGCATGTATTACCCAAAAATTATTTTCTTCATTGCCAATTTTAATCAAAACAATAAACTATCCCAAAAACGAAACTTATTGACTTTATTTACCGCATACTTTTTTTGCTTATTCTCCACAGACTCCACTTCTTTCTACAGGGTGTCCCAGCGAAAAGTACCCAGTAGGAATAACCTGAAAACTACTTTAAATCGAATCAATAGTTTTGTTGTAATTAATTAATGAAATTGATACAAAACTATTGAATCGATTTAAATGCGGTTTTCATAAATATATTGAAAAAAATATTCTCTTTAAAATGAGGGGTCACTCGACCCCCCCATGCTATTTAAGATTTTAAAGTGGTGGCGTGGGGGGCAGGGTGTGACTGTTACACCATAACGAAATATTCCAAAAGACGTCTCCCTATCAACAAAAATTGACGTGTCTCAGAGATTTTTCTCAAAATAAGTAGTTTTCAGGTTATTCCCACTGGATACTGGATACTTTTCGCTGGGACACATTGTATAATAAAAACAGTTAGCAACGTTACTAGTTTGAACAAAATAGGGAACATCAAAATATAATTTCCAGTGATTTGCTTAATTTATTTACTAGAATCGAGATGAAGCATTTTATAAATCTTGCCCAGATAAAAATGTAGGTGGATTGTATAAAATGAAAGTAAAAAGAAGCAAACCGAAGTTTTGCAATAAGTGGTTCTATAGAAATTCATCAAATTTAAATAATTTCTGTGCAAAAAAACTGCCAAATTCTCAGGCGCTCTAATGGAAGATACGCGCGCCAGATGCTAATTCTCCTATCATTTCAGAAATTGCACCACATTACATTCGCAGTTTTCTACGGGGTGGTCCATTAGTAGAGCAAAGTAAGATGTAACCAATCAATATAATTATTTTTTTTCCTCAGCGACGTATAAATTAATATTGATAAATGAAGACTACAATTTAAAATTATTTTTGGTTTTACAGGGTGTTCAATAAAAAAGTTACAATACAAAGTAGGTTTTTTGAATTTATGGGTGAGACCGAAGAATTTAGAAAAAAAAATTAGGTGAAAATTTGGCAGTTTTTAATAAACCACAGATGGTTGCCGCATTAACAAAGTTAAGAAAATTAAATACAGCATATTTTTGAAAACTTTCAGTTTAATAACTGTAGGTTTTTGTTTCTAAAATGTTGCATAGTCATACAAGGGGATCACGAACCGCGTTATCTCTATTAACTTGAATTTTTTAAACAGAACCTCCTGAATATCATTACAAATTTTAAATCTACATTGAATAAGCTTTTCAATGAAACTAATGTTAACCCATTCATATTGCTTTTTCTAAAGATTTAAGTTGGGCGTAAAAATCTGATCATTTTGGTCCATTTAACAGAATCTCTATTTTGAAAACTGTAGAAGTTGAGAAAATGGCCACCCTGCATAAGGTACAATTTCCGATTTATTTTCGTAAATTTCAGTTTTGTAGTGCATCTGATTTAACCGGAAATAACCACAACTTTTGGTTTATAAATGGCGCCCACCCACATTTTTGAAAACTAGGGACAATTCTATGTTCAAAATTTCGCATTTCGTTTTTTTTTAATTTTTGAAATGCCCGAAAATTCAAATTTAAAATTTCATCCTAGGTGGCTGGGATCGGATTTAAATGCTTCCCAACCATTTTAGACTATGTGTAAAAATGACAACAAACAGTTAAATCATATTTTTAATGGAGTTATTAACTGTGTTTTAGTATTTTTTTCTAATGGTACCATTATTTTGACATAGTACATCTTTCAATGAATCCACGATACCCTATTGTCATATAGATAGAATCAACATATTCCCAGCCTTCAAAGAAGAAATTTAAAAATAATATCTTGGGGCACCTCAAAAAATAAATATCTATAATAAAAAAAAATCACTTTTTGAGCTAGGTGTCATTTAAAAATCTGAAGTTGGAAGTAATTTCCGATTAAACTGGAAGTTCTAAAACATTGAAATTTATGCCAGTAAATCGGAAAATTGTCTTATATCAGAATAACAATTTTTATAAAAATTGGTTGATAAATAAAAAAAAATGGCAGGGGTGGATCTAAAACCGTGGCCACCCGGTATACCTCGGCATAATGCTAGTCTATTGTCAAATTCTAGCCCGAAGTGGAAAAGAGAAGATGAGTGTAGTCACCGTCAGACCCGTTACCGGTGTTAAATCGCGCTGCGAAGAAAGCCTAAAGCCTCATTCAATCTAAAAACAGCAGCACTTCTTAGTAAATACCATGGTAGCCGTTATACAGCTTCGCACCAGCTTCGCTTCTTAGTAAATACCATCGTAGCCGTTATAATTTATCACACATTTAATATTTTTTTACAAAATGATTCTACAAGTAAACTGTCGCTATGCTGTGATGGCATTAGCATTAATAAATAGGCATTTAATTTTAAATCGATTTCCTTCATAGTTTGTTGTGTTGTATAGTATTATTTACATGTAATTGCGAGATAACGGTTGTATCGTGTTTAATCGAGATCAATTCACTCTTTTGTTCACTCGAAGAGTAATTACTATTAGACATCTTCTTCACTGTCGTAGGGTTCTTTTGCTTCATACGCAATTGTGAACCCTTTGTTGGGTACAGAGTCGTCGGTTTTAAAGCGTATGAGTAACGCTTCGTGGGTAGATATGATATCCGAAGGAATCTGCAATAAAAAAAGGGTTCACATAAAATACTTTCATCATTCATTAAGGCCACTTAAATTTAGCCAAGATTGCTAAATTTATAAAAATATCATTTAAAACATTTAAGATAAACTTTTTAAGTAAAAACGTTCTTATTGATATCAACTTTAGGGACTCTTTGTTCTTGATCTCCATGTATTGTAATGGTGGCCGGGAAAAAAATAAAGTTAACTTTTCCATTTGTTTCGGATTAACTAGCAAGGTTTCCCATTTAAATCGGTTTTTTTTTTCTTATAGTAAGAATTTCAAAATGAATTAAATTGACAAAAACAAAAAAACAAAAACCCACCTTATTTCCACAAAAACGTCCGTAGGAATCGCCGCTAGCATCTAATCCCCTAAAAATTTCCACATAATCATATTGGCATTCGGTCTGGTCCTCCAGATCAAACATGACAAACATTAAATGAACATTATAACCAGGAGGCGCTTCTATAGTCCACTCGCAATCCGACAGGTCATCATAAGTGGACGTGCCAAACTTGGAATGCGAATAAAAATGGTTACGTTCAGTGTTGGCCAACAGATGTCCTCCGCATACCGTTGAGTGTGTTGCCAGAAATCCTTTTCTCTGAACGGTCGCGTCTGATTTGAAGACCAGATACATCTGATTGCCGGATGCGACAATGGGATGCGGCATTTTCGAGCCGCAGAATCGGCCCAGCGTGTGCGCCTCGGGTGAATCTCCATCGTAAAACACGATGTGATCGTACGAGCACTCCTGGTGCGGTTCCATATCAAACGACATAAAGACTATTTTGATCCGATGTCCCGGCGTCGTGGTGAATTTCCAAACGCAATCTTTGCGCGGCGGATAGAAGTCTGGATAGTTGGGGCTGTTCAATTCACCGAATGGCACAGTTATTTCATACTTGCATCCTCCCTCTTTACAGTCCTTTTTGTTTTCGTGCAACATAAAACCATTGTGACATGCACACTGATAAGAACCGAATGTATTGATGCATTCGTGTTGGCAGCCTCCGTTGTTTGTTGCACATTCATCCAAATCTGTAACACGTTTCAAAATGAACAATTTTTATTTAATGGTAAAAAAAAAAAAAATTACAACATTCATTATTACTTTTGAAATGGAATCCCCTGTATAATTAAAAACAGTATTCGATTCGTACATCCTTACCGGTGAAAAAGACGGCAGCAAATCCACTCTTCTGTGTAGTCGAATCCGAGCTAAAATTTATCCGCAACGAATTGCTTTCCGATGTTATAGACGGGGGCGGTTTTGTACCACAAAAAGCACCATGCCTTACTAGCCGGCCATCACTCAACTTGCTGTGCACTTCGATTCGGTCGTAATCGCACTGCTGCTGAAGCAAATTATTGCCTTCCAATTCGAAATGCGTGAAATTTAATGTTATCCTATGCTGAGATGGCGCAATTACTTCCCAAACACAGTTTTTGTTCGCAGGATATGTGTCTGGAAATGAAGGGGATGTAATGGTTCCATTAGGGACTTGGAAAATACCCCCACAAGCATCTGCAATAAATTTAACAGTTACATTTATATATTTTGGATGTGTATTTTTAATAGGATTATTTAACTTTAAACCCTTTAAATGAATGACGAGTGGCTCGTCATATTGATGCAATTTATATTCAAACAGTAATTTTGCATGGACCAAAAAGCGGTGAGTACATACTTTCACAATTTTTGCCATCCGAGTGAAGTTCGTAGCCGAATCTACAGGCACATTCGTATGAACCCAATGTGTTGATACATTCCTGAGCACAACCATGATCGATCTGAGCACATTCGTCTAACTCTTTCATGAACGTTGCGGAAAATCCAGGTTTTTGTATCGAGCCGTCTGAAACAAACTTTACAAGCAGGTGATTTGTTGTGGCTCTTATATCTGGAGGCAATTCATATCCGCAATAGACCCCGATTAAGGGACTTTCCACAGTAAGGCCATCTCGAACTTCTACGTAGTCATAAACGCAATTGTCATGCTTTTCAATTTGGAACGATTGGAACTTCAGAGCAACCTGATAGCCCTCGGGTACAGTAAGAGTCCACACACATTCTTTATTGGAATGATAGTCTTCGGGGAAGTTTGGCGATTCCAAATGTCCTCCGGATTCCAGGTCTAACTCACCTCTACATACCGCTGTAAAAAATCGTCTGCTTAAATGCTTCAATCAAATAATTGCTGAAAACTAATGCAATCTTTAAGTTATTAAATATGGAACGCTTACCTTCATAATTAGCTGTGAATCCTCGATGTCCCAGCGGATTTTTGGTCACGTAGGAAACAAGCATTCGACTGCCGGTCGAAATGATGGGGTCATTAATCTTTCCAAATCCGCAAAATTTTCCCAAAAGTGGTGACTTATGCCAATAGCCATCTCTGAGTTCCAAGAAGTCCTCGGTGCAATTATTCGATTTCGGAATGTCTAAATCGGTGATATTCAGAACAATTCTTTCCCCGTGAGTGGCCGTAATGCGCCATTCGCATTTTTCTTCGGTTAAAGTTTTAGAGTTGGGGAAAATAGGCGCTGAAAAAGTAGCCGAATTTGCTTGGTAAGTCCTCCCACATTCTAAAAATCATTAATTAGTTGCATCTCTTCTTAAAAACAAAATAAGCAAATAAATTGATATTTACTAGGGCATTTATATAGAAGATTAGTCTGGTCAATATCGCCTTGACTCAAACGAAGTCGTTGACCTATTTCTGGTCGCTTCTTGCCCGGGACATCAATGGGTTGAATGGTATCCAGATAAGTTCCCTTGGAAAAAGTATTTCTGGCGTAATGCATGATTGAATCATAATCATAGGTCAGACCGAGGGAATTCACTTCGTCTTCGCTTAATTGATTGAAATTGTATTCCTGTCCTAGAAACAGAGTACGGAACGTGACTTCCTTTGTCACTTGCTGGATTTACGATAGCAGATTGAGTAGCTCTTCTCGACACTTACCATTCATGATATTTGCCCTGATTATATTCACGTGTTTATCGCGATCGGGTCTTGTGTGCTCATGCCAGAATCCAACCACGTGCCCCAGTTCGTGGACCACAATGCCGAACTTGTCGCAGTTTTTACCTATGCTTATCGCCTGGGCTCCGTTTCCACGTTTTCCTACGAATGAACAGCATCTAAAATAAAAACAACAATAGTAATAATGCGTATATTACTACTAAATGACTAATTAGGAGAATTAATGCACATACAGGGTAGGCCACGAGTACGTCAAAGTAAGATTGTGCATAAACTATTTAATATATTTTAATTTTTCTTCTCAATCGTATCAATATCGATGAAGACTACAGTATTAAAATATTTTAGGTTTAACAGGATGTTCGAAAAAAATTTATAATTTAAAGTTTATTTTTGTGTTTTAATAGAATTGAACGTGGTCTATAAATAAATAATATCTACACACCATAAAAAAGTATTTCATTCGATATATTACAAAATGCAGTACTCCATTACAATGAACGAGTCCGGAAAATTATTAAATGAAGAGTTTAAAATAATACTTATCATAATAACGGCCCACCCTGTATACAAACCTTATTTTTATATCATATTTTGGTCACTATAATTTTTTTAGTCTCTTTAACAGTTACTTAAATAATTTATGTTATACCACAGGAATACATTAACTTACGTACAAAAAAACATATTTTTAGTTTTATTTTGGGTAAAGAAATTTGTTTAAATAGATTACAATATAATAATTGTAGAGACTTTTAGATAGAAATAATCTTAAAAAGATTTCTTGTTGCCTTCGTTTCGCCATTATAATAATGCTTCTATTTTGTAGGTTTTAACTTTTATAAAATAAAAATATTTAAAGAATCTTGCTTTTACGCGTACCTAAGAGCAGTATTGCCAAATAGTTTGATTATTTGCATCAAAAGAACAAAATGAAATTTAAAAAAAAAACACTTATTTTTAAGTTTGGCTTTAACAAAAATACATTGCTCACTTGTTTTTATAAAAATACTTTTATTTTTCAATCGCCTTATTTGTAAAAACATTTATTTCGAAATTAAATTCTATATTATATAAAAAAATCATTTTTTTCAAACCACTATCTTAAAAAACAGAGAAGTTATGACAATAATTTTTAAGAAAAGCAAAAAATATTAACAAAAAACCAAAGGAAGAATATAAAGGAGCCATATTTGTTATCGAAAAATTAAATTTAAAAAAATTATTATTTTTTTTTCGCTCTTATAATTTTCGAGATACCCTACCCCCTATACTACTCCCATTGGGCCTATAGGGAAAACCATTTTGGACCAATTACCCAAAAAATAAACTGATTTCATTAAATTTATGTTCATCAAATATAATAAAAACAGGTTCTTCAAAAAAATTATTTAGCAAATTGTAGCTGAATATCCAACAAAAGAAATTAATGAAAATTTACCCGCATGGTTTCTCCGTAAATAGAATATAATGAGGATGATGGTCATCGCTGGTGCGTTCTACAAACTTCACACAAGTAAAATTCTCCCAATGTCTCATCGCTTGTTTAAACAAGGCCTTGTGGGATCCACTAAAATTCCCATCTATTTCATAAGGAATCACTCCGTAGTCCCAAATGCGTTCCTTTCTGGCAGTGGCAGCTCTTGTTTTCCTTTTGGCTGGCTCATGTTTGGCTTGCGGCGCTTCAAACATGGACTCAAACTCATGAACCGGCACTTCTTCAACATGATCGCGTCTATGATTACTACTGAAACCACCAAAATTGAAACTGTTAAAATAAAATCAATTCCATGTATCCGGTAATATTACTTTTTACGCAATCGTTTACTTTTTTTCCTCTTTCTGCGTAGTTGATGGTTGTTTTGATGGCGTCCTCGTTGGTCTTTTTGTGGCACGTCGATGGGTAAATGGCGGGTTTTCGTAAAAGTTGTCGATTTCAAATTAATGGTTTGATGGCCAATACTAACCGAAGGATCGTTGTCTTGACCGATAGGCTGTTTAGTTTTTGTGCGCATTAATTCCGATAATCCCTCTTCTTCTATCTGCAGTCCATCCAAAACTTCTTGCTTGTAAAGTTCTACTTGTTTTTTCAAGCCCTCATTTTTGTGGTAATCGGCTGGAATTGCTATGTCTCCTTGGATGCTTTCTGAAAGTTTTTTACGTTCTGGTTTTGAGATCGATTTGAAAAAGTTCGTTTTTTATTAAATTATATTAACAACGTTTACTATTGAACATCATACCGCCGTACTTTTTTGTTTAAATAGGATACATTGTAAATTTGAAGTTGTCAAGCAGATGATAATAAAGACTTCAACCATAAAAATTGCTATGTAACTATTTCTAAGATGTGTATTCATACATTACATAAATTATTTTTCTGTAAAATATAATTGTTCATTCATTTTTTTAATTCCATGTTTAATCAACCAATGAAAACAATCAGCCTGTATAATTCAAAAGGGCGCACATTAAGCTGTTTTATTATTCTATGTATAAGTTTAGCAACATAAGCCTTTAGCTTGTGAATACTTTGCGCATGAGATTCTTTGTACTCATAAGTTCCTACAGATAATAAAATCACTCAATAAAGAAAATACGGTTTTGTATTTTAAAAAGTTTTGTGGTGTTTTTGTTCACCAAACCTAATTTTATTAGAAAAAAACAATTTAATTATTGTAAAAAGTAAGAAAACTTCTATGAAGTTATTAATTTGAATCTGTGTCATGATAAATGTAAATGTGAGTTTGAACGTGGTTTATTTCGTGCTAGACAAGTGGACGCTATAAATATTTTTAAAGGAAGACTAACGACTTAATATTTTTAGAGAGCAGTGGGTTAAAGAAACACATTTAATCGGTTGGTTTATTATTAAAGAAATTTGACGCAGGCATGCAAATTGTTCGATAATAAAAATTCAAAACGAATACTTTTCAATTGTGGTCACTTATCAGAGAAATTAAAATGTACACAAATATTCCTTTCAACTTCAATTGTACTTTAATGAATATTGTACAAACTGATGCAAATAATTGGTTGCATTAGACAAGTTGACGCGCTGTTTCTGATCATGATATCGCCGTTAGTAAACAGTAGAATTATTAATGAGCATTTGGCCACATTGGCCTTTCAGGTCAATATTTATTGCGATATCACTTATTGATTAGAATGGCGATTTGTGTAGGGCTCGGATCAAGGACGAACGCAATTTGGATATTCGGGTCCCCTTTTTGTTCCCTTTTTGTACTTCATATTAGTGATTTTTAATTAAGAATATAATTACATCGTTGTGCGGCCCGATGAATATCAAAGAGCCGTCGCCCGCAAAGATTTATGTTTTAAAATGACTTGTCTGTTGAAGACAAAGAACGGCAGTTATAAAAAGGAGTACCATATCCTTTTGCGAGCCATTTGCTTTCATCAAATCTTTTATACGTTTGAATAAAAATTGAAAAAAGCGTCTATTCAGATTCCAACTTTAAAGCAACATTTTTGTTTGATATTGGAGTAGAATTTTATTTCATCTTTCGCGCAATATTTAAATGAAGACTTGTAATTTTTAAGAATTTAAAAATAATAAATGTAAGTACGGGTACGTGCAGGTAAAGTTATTATGGGAGAGTGGATTATTTAAATTGATTAGAAAGAAATGATTTTAAATAGAAGTTCTTTGAATAATATACCTTAAGCCACCTTGCTAATTGAAGTCAATGTTTCTAGGTACCAGATAGTTAAAACAAAATTTTAAAACTTTGAAATAAAAATTAACAAGTTAATTAATGAAAATAACTGAAATGATTATTGCTAGTAAGAAAGTAGTGGCTTTCTTCAAGAAAACGTCCGATTAAACTATAAAATAAAAGAATATTTTTATCAAAGCGGCCAATTTAATCTACCCTAAAAATATTCCCTCGGAGTGAAACTGTTGAAACTAAAAGTAAAGTGGAAATACACCGATATTTTATAACTACTCCAGTTTCAGAGGTCAACTTCGCCTGCTTTTCATCGAGTATTCTACAAAAAAGTTATTTTTAAGTTAAATTTGTAAAAAATAACCATATGTAACAGCTCCAAAAGAAAACTTAAATATCTTAATGAAGTAGTTGATTTCATGTATTAAGAAGAATCAAATTTGAAATGGAAAACTCACCAGCTTTGCACGGGTCCAAATCCACATCGTTGGTAGATTTGAACGGAAACTTAGTAGTCAGCAACTGTTCAATGGAAAACTTAAATGTGTGATTTATGTACGATTGGTCTTCTAAGGTTTGTTGCACTTTAGTCAATGTAATTATTATAATTAGAGACCGCACGAAAGCCAAAACAGACATAGTCATTGTCTGGACCACTCACTATTCACAGATCACCGTATAATCACAGGTTTCTTTTAGTAACTTTCATAGCGCGAAATTAAAAGTTTTTCTGCGCTCTTAGCATTCAGCATCCATCCATTCGAGTTTCGACTGAAAAACAAACAGTCTGTTACACACAGCTCTCCTCACACTCAGTTGTGATACTATACTGCTCATCTACTGCTACTGCTACGCGGCTGAATCACTGCTGCTGCCTCTGCTGACAAACGCACGCACACAAATCGCCAACACTCACTCACAAACACCGACTGAACCACTCACATCATCCACTACAGATCACCATGTGCCATGTGTTTGCAAAGTACGAGCATATAGCTATACATATAAGCCGCTGTTGATCTGCTTGTCGTTGGGGTTGTTTAATTTAAAGATACGTATACGAGCAAGCAGTATATTCTAATGGGGATGGACCACTCCCGCAGATTATACTGTTCTAATTAACCGGGCGCTTTTATGGCTCTTTAATGGAAGTCTCTGGAAAATCTAGAATTTCGAAGCCGGCTTTTTCTAATGACATTTTTGCAAATATATAAATATGGAAAATTTACAGCAGATGATGCACTCCTTTTATTTGTTCTCTGAAAATGTATTTATAGTTTGGAGCGATGACCCTAACAAGAACGGATATCTGTAACAGCATTCGAATTATTCGATAATTTACATGTTTATTGCAGTTAGAGTTTGATATGTCTATAGTTTACTGTAGTAATGTTACGGTTTTAAGGGTTACTTCTAGTCCGAATTACAAGTGTTGGAATTTGACAAAACAATAACAACATTCAATAAATTTATGCAAGGTGTATTAATCACCATAAACAGGGTGATCCACAATAAAACCCTTCAACATTTCATAACGCAGTTATGACTGAAGACTGAAAATTTAAATTATTTTCAATATTATACAGGGTATTTCGTATCTGAAATAATTGCTAAAGATATACTTTTTAATGGACTCCTTCAATTTTGATACTTTATTATTGAAGAACCTAAATTAGACAAGGCAGAGTACCCGTAAAAAAATTGTTAACGGATTTTTTTGTATAACATTTCCGGCTTTTCTATAAATTATACAGAGACGTAGAGTTTTATTGGAATTATAATAATCTTATTTTATTTTATTGTAAAACCAGTACCCAGCAATTTACTAAATATCTCAATTGTATACTAAATAATATTTCAAAAAAATGGATGAAATGATGTTGGAAATTATTAATTGTGTAAATTAAATTTAAAATTTAGATCACACTTAAAAACCTACATATAAAATATAGCATTTTTATACAATCTGTCGATACAGACTGGTTATTTATGATAATACTTAAGACAATGCCTAGCCGCCAATGAGTATAGGTGTAAATATTTATTTTAAATTAAGAAAATTCAATAAAATTAATTGCTTACCATTCATATGGAAAAGGTATTTAATGTAGATTCAAAATTATGAATTGAAAATTTTAGGATAATGGGGGTCTCTGTTCAGACTCTACTTCAATGCGCAAATATATTTATCAGATGCACGATAATATGTAAAATAGAAATATATTTAGTGACCGTCAAGCGGTCAATTAAGAATGTGACAATAATACAGTCAACCAAACATATTAGTCAATTTTTCCTTGAAATCCAAAATAATCGCTTCTGCATATCGGCAATCCCGAATCCGTGTCCTACCATTGGGGTTGTTAACGCAACATACTGTCTCACTCATAAATCTGATATTCAGTGTGGCCTTTATGAGGAACTTCTATAATTAAAAAAAACGGAGATTGTGTTATATTGCTAAAGGTGGACAGAATTTTACCATTTTACGTTCAATATAGACTTATAGAGATATTTTGAGTTGCATTGCTTGGCAATATTTGTTAAGAATGGAAATAGTGATTCGGTTAAATGGGCAAAGTTTTGCAGGACTGCTCAACATACTAACGTTTATAAAAACTGAATAAGTTTCCTGGTTCCCTATTTAACCTGGAAAAATGAAAATCGCCCATTTTTTCGATCATTTAATTCCAGACAATTTTTTTAATAAAAAAAAACAATTGTTTAAAATAGACATTTTTTATATAGAATTTAGTAAATTTAATAAAATTTCCATATCTTACATACATTTTGAAAAAAATTATTAACTTATGTTAATGAACAGATTAGGACGGTTAGCCCAATAAATAAATTTAGTTTTCTTCCCACCAATCCAGTACCCACCACGGGTGCCATCTACTCGCTACGTTCTTCCATCGAGTACGACCCAAGAATTGAGAACATTACTCGTATCATGCGGCATCAACGATCGCCAAGAGTCAAGGAATAGGCATCAGCGTAATGAACCCCGAACCAGCGCATTCACTCAGTGTTCTAGTAACGAATTTTATATGAATGCATTAATAGTTATTTACATTAAAATTATATAATTTAAGGTTTTCTCGTGTGAGCGCTGTGTTGCGGTCTTCCTAAATGAGACCCTCATATGGTAAGTCTTGAAATAATAATAAAGTATTTATCAAATTTAAAATTAATCGCTGACATCCCAAATATTATGCGAGTTTATTTCTGTGCTGAAGAGGGAATTTTCCCGGAAGTAATTTTTAAATGCGCGGTGTCCTCTCCCATCTCCCAAAAATAAAAAATCGTGGATTACGTGTTTTGAAATAAATTGACTTCAAAGTGCAATTGCTATATGCGCACAATGGGAGAGGACACCGCGCACTTAAAAATTAATTCCGGGAAAACGGAAAAAAGTGTATGAAAACTAACTTCAAATTTGGAAAGAGGATGAAATGCCCTAGAAATTAAGGGTAAAAAATAAAAAATCTTAGATTACGTGTTTTGAGATGAATGGACTTCAAAGTGCAATTGCCATATGCGCACAATGGGAGAGGACACCGCACACTTAAAAATTATTTACGGGAAAACGGAAAAAAGTGTTTGAAAACTAACTTCGGATTTGGAAAGAGGATAAAATGCCCTAGAAATTAAGGGTAAAAAATAAAAAATCGTAGATTACGTGTTTTGAGATAAATGTACTTAAATGTGGTAATTGTCGAAAATGGATTTTTATTATTATTATTTTTTAGAAAATATTGAGAAAATGGAGCATTGGCATTTGTTCATAATAAAAATAAAAAAAAAAGGTCCAAAAAAACTGTAAAAAAAAAAATGAAAATGTTATCGCTGGAAGTTATCGCTGACTTCCAGTTCGTCAAGAAATCTTGTCTTGCCTTGAAATCAAGACAAGAGACCGTATCTTATTTCAACACAAGATCAAGAGCACTCTTTCAAGAAATTGGAAAGATCAAGAAATTGATTATGAAATCTTGAAAACAATGAATGCTACGTGGATACGGTAAAAGCCCTCTAATATTATTATTTTACAAGTATAGAGCGTCAAATAATATTTTTAAATGTAGGTACTTACTGAGGATTGGCAAAAAACGAGCGAATGTCCGCATTTTGATTTCCTTCTGATGTCTTTTCTTTTAAGTCCATGTATATTTCTTGATATTTATCGGTATGCTTGGCTGATGGATGCCTTTTCAGGCCGGTTGTCCCAGAATTTTTCATTTTGATTTCTCGCGCACGCAATTTGCGGGAGCAACTTTGTCATTATCTTTGACAACTTTACAATCAAAATAATTCCCAAATTTCCTATTACTCCCTTCTAATCGAGGCTTTTTTATATTTGCTGTTTCTCCGTTAGCATCACTTAGTATTAAGATGAAATGTAAAAGTATAATTACCGAAGTACTGGGTATCAAAGACGGTCGCTTGTCTTTGTCTAGCCCACTACCTATTTGTACCTGCGTCAGGTTTAAACGTGCTTTGCAGAGCTTTTTGATTTTTGAAAATGAAAAATATCGAATGGGATGACTTTTTTACCGCGCACTTAATTTAGTTATTTATGTAAACAGTGCGTGAAGTTAATGAAACATAACGAAGATGAGGTAAGGCGCCGGGCTTCGATCTAGTACATCTACGATTAGGCTATTTCCACGGTTTTTAAATAAAAATAGTGGTGAGTGGCAATTTTGACAATAAAGGGATAATTTATCGTAGTTAGTGACGTTAGTGCGCATTTGTATGAATAAACTGGAATAAACTAATTGTTCTACTTGAATTGGCGTAAAAATTTGACTAATTTTTGAAAATTGTTTGAAATGATTAATTACTGTATAATAAACACACTATATTTATATTTCCGCGAAATTCGAATTAATTTTCGTGAAAATTATTGTTCAAATTTGAATGAAAATTTACCCGCCAAAAACGCTGTCTCTGTAATGGCGGACGACTGTGACGTCAGAAGCCTGTGAGCAAGCGTGCTGTAAGTGCACCTATTGCGATTTTTGCTATTTTCTTTTATTTTTCCTTGCAAAATGGTTTATAAATAGTGCCAGAATGCCCAAATAACTATAAGAAAACAGCACCATTATTTTTCAAATAATTAGTACTATTTGTTAATTTTTCTTCATCAAAATGTTTCTGGCAACATTTTTTATAAAAATACTGAATAGTTTTGTTTAATAGATAAGTGTCCGAACATTTATGTGTTAGGGCTTGTAGTAATATTTTCGATGCCAATTGATATAAAAATACATATGTAAACAAATTATTAGAGTTCTTACATAAGTACGTCTGCAGTTCGGCAGAATAGTAGTCTGAATTGCTTATGAGATTACAATATTTCGTAGAATATTTCCAATAGTGTCAAATACCCTATTGTAGAAATATAATGCAAAATTGTAGACCACTGTCATAGAGGGTACAAACCAACTAATTTATTTTTAATGCTCGTATTACTTGTCAAGAGAAACAGGCTTAGAAAATCGTTATCATTTGCAAGAAATTACGTTAAAATTAAATCACAAGCCGAAATAAAATCTGAAACTGAACCGGGTGTTAACCGTTGAACTCTGAAATTGTTTTTAAAAATATAGGATTAAAATCTGGCCTAACTGCATCGTATATATTTTGATTTTCTTGCGCCATTTTTATTTGAAATAAATTAATCAAAACTATCTACTCTTAAATCTTCAATAAATCGTTGAATGTTATCTAAATCGATTATTTTGACTTTGACTTTCTTCGTCCGATTTACAAGTATATTCTTAGTATATTGATATTTAGTGATTATTCATAATAACTTTTACTCACATTGAAAAGACGAAAAGGTGTGTTAACATGTCGATTTGTTGACGATGAGTAGAGAATGTAGCGATGAACAATCGATGCAAAATCGAAGACGTCGACGATCAATCGATGGCAAATCAATGACGAAGTAAATTCCGCACGACTGGGCCAGTTAACGATGATACACTACTTGGTACAATACAACCAGTAAATTACTTAGTTTACTTAATGCAGAAGTTACAAATATACGGGTTGTGAAAATGGCCACCCTGTATAAGTTGATTGATTAAATTCCAAATTATCTACATACATACCGTGTGGATATTATAACACTGAACATAGCCCCCATGTATATTTCCTATGTTCAGTTTTAAAATGACCGCATCAAGCATTGCACACGCCTAGTTTGTACTCACTGTATGCTGG
>JASKGO010008520.1:0-24064 GCA_030556065.1 Holobus sp. GC000080 | reverse complement strand
ACGCCACTGATCGTTTCATAAGAAACATTTGAAAATTTGAATTAAATGAGTGTGCGCGCGCAACTTTGAACGAGTGCGCATCCAACACTTTAGGCAATCTTTCGCCGCGCGTACTGTACATATTATAACAATGATTAATTATGAAAGAATGTTTAACTGCAGTTGTAACTGAGTATTGACACATTACTTATTTAATCTGTAAGTGTTCTTAATTAGATCGGCAATTGTTTCGGCCATCATGACCACTACTGGAACAGTGTGTCCCGACGTACTCTGCGGTATGACACTACTGTCAACAATACGTAAATTAGCTAGGCCGTGAACTAACAATTTTGCAGCATCGACCACTGAATCCCTGCCATTAGTGCCCATTTTGCACGTGCCGATCAGATGATGCATAGGCGCCGTATTATACTTTACTATGCATCGCCACAACGCATAATCGTCGAGACCTGCACACTGTTCCGGCGTCATTTTACCCATTGCCACTGTAGCATTAATTCTTCTAAAGCTCGACGTATCGACTAACTTGGCCACAAATTTTACCATTCTTACTAAATTTTCCATATCGCTGGCTACAGATAGGTACCGGGGATCAATTAAGGGGTGATCAATAGAACTCGATGACTTTAACGTGATTATTCCTTTGGACTTGGGATGCAGGAGCAAAATTTCAGCGTAAATTTCATTAAGCAAAGTGCCGTCGGGAATCTCGATCGGAGGATAGACTAGTTTTGGATTTAATTCCACATACATAACTTCCACATCTGGGGCTCGAGCGTTACTTAGTTTCGTTTTAACGAATGCTATTTGACTGGCAAGAGGAGCCGATAAACTTCCGATACCCTTTTCAGCGTACAGCTTAAGTTCGTCGTCGAATTTTTGGTATTTGTAAGTCTTGTTGACCGTAATGGTGAAATCCATAAAGCAAAGATGATCTTCGAGGTTTTTGCCCACTTGCGGCAAATTTTTAACGACCTCTATGCCGTGTTTGGACAGTTCCTTCGGGTCTCCGATTCCGGATAACATAAGTAATTGGGGTGTGTTTATGGGTCCTGATGTTAAAATGATTTCCTTGTTTGAATACGCGATAAAGCAAGAGCCGTTATTTAAAAAATTAACTCCTTCGGCTTTAGGAGGATCAGATTTGTCGAATAAAATTTTCGTTACCAATGAATTAGTAATGATTCTTAAATTGGTTCGGTGAGCGACAGGTTTCAAGTATGCCTGGTTTACACTGTGACGTCTTCCAAATTTCGTGTACGCCTGCATTCTCGCAACGCCCAATTGTTGCCGGCCGTTGTAATCTTGGCAAATGGGCAAACCTAGCTCTTGATGAGCGCTCAATATTTCATCAGTTAATGGACCTTTTGGTTCGGGATAGGAAACGACGAACGGTCCTCTTTGACCTCTGTAAACATTCGAGTCGATCAAAGTGGCATTTTCCATTTTGCGGAAATATGTAATGGACCTTTTGATCCAGTGCGGTCCCCAATCAAGGAAATCGTCTCTGTTGCCTCGCACATATGTCACATCTTTAAGGGCAGTTTCGCCTCCGAGAGTTTTGCCTCGGGGCAGATTGCATTTGGCTTCGGGTCGACCCAAACAAGCGTTCCGCTGCGGCACAGTTCGGTATCCCCAGTTCATCGGCGATCTCGTCGCCAGCAAATACGCGCCTGGCATCATGCTGAAATCGGTCTCATCATTTCCGGCTTCCAGGACGAGTACGTTGTAACTGGGAATTTCACTTAGTCGACTTGCCAGGACAGCACCTGCTGTTCCGCCGCCGACTATTACGAAATCGTAACTTTCCTCAATGGGAGTGCAATTGTTTAGGTTTATGTTCTTAAACTCTGCGTTTTCGGTTGGTTGTTGCCATTCTGCGGCCTTTATTAAATTCTCCTGCCACAGGTTTTTATAGTAGTTAAAGTCTTTTTCCGCTTTTATTGTGGTCGCAAACAAAACGACCAATACTAAAACGTTTAGATACATTTTCGAGTGACGCGTTAACTGAATTGCTGCCGCAAGCAACAAAAAGCGGCTACCGTTTCGAACACTGTTTCTTATCAAAAATACTGTTATCTGCTTTGTATAATTAACACAAGTATACAATCAACGTATATTGATGCATTGTTTGTAAATTATTTCGAAAATTCTTTTGGGTAATTTTTATCTTTTAATTAAATTTTAAATATTGCTAGGCTTGAAAGAAAAGTTGTCGGGAAAACTTTCATCGCTCGCCATATATTTTCATACATAGGTACAGATTTCCAAGGGCGATAAACTTTGCTCGAGCGATATTATTGCGAATAAAGCATTTTCGATTTTGAAAGTTTCGACGCGCTTATCAAGTTCCAACATCTTCAAGAGTGCGCATCCAGAGCGCTGAAAACATTTATTTGCTCCTTTTTACAGGAATCCCTATGTCTAGCGACTCATCACTTTTCAATAAATGGATTGTTCTTTGCTTGCTTTCATCTGGATATCCGATAGTGCATTGATATCCGACAGCTTTAATTATTATAGTGAGAGCGAATAATTATAAGCCGATATAATGCGCTGACTTTATACTATATGCACTAAAATGATCGAGTTGTCAGCCTTTTGATCTTACTGAATTCCCTTTTGTGGAAATCTTTTACTTAACGAAAACTCAATGTTACTGAGAAAAAGTTCAGCATGTAGAAAGGGCGGCCGGTTATTTTACGACAAGAGTCTGTTAAAAAGCGATCCCTTTGAGACGACGTTCGTTTGGGGAGGAAAGTGTGGGCCGAAAAAGTGCCGAATCCAAAACTAATCGATTCGCCATTCATAGAGATTCATTATTTTCCAGGATGGCTGCTTTGGTAATCATCCCTTATAAAGCTCGTGGCCTTAGAATTTATCCCTCGAGCAATCACTGTTTCTACTTAGTCTTGACAATCAAACGTTCTCCTGGGATTACTCGACGAACAGCTAACAAGAGGTAAGATTAATAATTCGTAGGCAATTTGAGAAAGCAATTTAACTACAATTGGCATTGCGTCGGAAACGAATGGATTTTGTTTGCCATGTTTTCTTTTCTCGAATTCTGTAAACTAACTAACAAAGTGAGTAGTATAGTAAACATGATAAAGTTCTTTTTATTTTCCTAGCAAGTGGTAGTATAGTATTCGTAGGCGTGCTCCGTGAAAAGACGAACAATAACCAAGAAGGACGAAAGTAGAAAAAGGAAAGTTTTCCTATAGATGGAAATTTTTACTGTTAGTAATAATACTTTAGACGTTTATAAATAAGAAATTTCAGCAGATCAACCTGTGATTTATGTGCAAACTTGTTTCTCCTCTTCGCGTATAATCTCTTTTCGGGGAGAATTTATTTCGTTACGCCTATAAAGGCACGTGACTGCTTTAGTTAACCGCTTTTCGGGGGAAAATGGGGGGCAGCGAATAGAAGTTTGTAGTAAATCGCAATTATTGAAAGGGGTGTAAAACCGAAAGCGCGCATTTTACTTTCGGCACGTCTCGCCCTAACAGACAACTCTCTCTTCTTGCTGCTTCCTCTCAACTATCGTGTGCTCTCCCGTGTGTACATTTTTAAAATAATAATTTATATTCAGAAGTTGTACAATAAAATGTATCTGAAAACCACGGGAACGCTTATTCTTTCAGTCAGTCAAGGCGCTTAGCTTCACAAAAGAAAATGCTGTTGGAGTAGCGCGTTCACTACTAGCTGACGGAGCTCCATGAACGAAATATAAAGCAGCCGGGCCGCTTTTCCTGCGCGAGCTAAATTTACCACTTTAAAATATATTTCCCTCAATCCACACTCACATACACACCGAACATTTACGTGACTAGAATAAACAAACGACGCAATTCTCTTATTTACTCTATCCGTAGCCCCTGTAACATTTTTGCATATTTACGTGCACATGACTCCATTCTGTCAATTCTTTATTTTCCATAACCAATCGTTGCCATTCATACGATGAATTAATATCTTCATTTACCCTTTATCAATAAAACTAACAATTCAGAAAAATTTGTAAAGCTCAGCTGAAATTCCAATGAAATTTAAAAACTACCTACCTAAAATTTTCTTAATGCTGCTTATACTTCTAGTATACCATTATTATATTAATTGGTGATATTGAAATAAAAATCGTAATTAAATACATCTAAATCCGATTTAAAAACATTAAAATTGAAAGTATAAAGTTTAATAGATGTAAAAAATCTTTTTTAGTATAAAACTACTAAAAAAAAATCGCTAAACTTTAAAAAGTTGTAAATTCATTAATTTTGTTAAAAGTTAGAAAATAATTCGGATATAAAAGTAACTGGGAATAAATTTGAATAGAGGAATTTTCAACGAAGAACATTTAGAGGCCTCTACATGTTGAAAGACAAAGTTCCAAAATTCATTGATTTTGATATTAGTATTTATTTATTTATTTTAACAAAAAACTTGTTATTGTTTAATATCATTTTTATTAGAAATAAAATTATAAAATTTAACGAAATTCTAAACAATAATTACGCCGATTTTTTTTATAAAACCAGCCAAGATAAAAAGAAATCTTTCCGTGTGAATTTTTTGCAACGGTTATTTATATAAAATAAAAAAGAAGAATTATAATATTACAACAGCAATTTCAAAAACATTTGGATAGTTAAAAATTATTTTCATTAATTCATAATAATAATTATTAAATAACCTATAATTAAATATGGAAGTTCGTTTTGGATTTTTTTTTAATTGTTATTGTTGAATGCAGATATATCATCAATAAATCAAAATAATCTGATTAATGATTTAATTTATATAAATATTCTAAGAAAGAACTTTAAAACAGTATTTTCAAGCGCCTTGGAATATTTAGTGCAACTTTTTACTACGAGAGGTCCTCTAGAGTCCAGATCCTTTAGAAATTTATTCATTATACTATACCATCCTACAGGAAGCATATTTCTCATTTAGACTATTTCATTTTCCAAAGGGTAACCATCGATGAACTAACTAACTAACAATAAAAAACAAATTAAACTTAAATTTTTTTGAGAACTTTTGTTTTAGTTTAATTTCAATTGAAATGAAAGTGTAAAACTAACAATATATTTAAAAATATGTTTGACTGACCATACATAGTTTGCGGTAGTAAATCAATAACAGCGTAACTAATTCAGACGACAACAAATTTTAGTGATTTTTGCAGATTTATTACACTACAGTAAAGTAACCGCAGGCAAAGTGACTTTAAATGCTTCAGTGAAAGGCGAAACATCAACATAGTGTGCATTATTTGTGTATTATTTAAAAGGGGGCAATAAAATTCTATGGATAACCAAACATGATATGTATGGTAGATGGGGCCCTTTATTTGACAAGAAAATAGGAGGAAACCGTAATTTTTGGAATCGAACCCATCTGCGGCTGTAAATGATTTTATAGCTCAACTTTTCCTCGTTCACTTTATGCATTCAAAAGCAACCACCATTGATTTTGTGTTTGAAAACAGCCGGAGACCAAATTGTATGGAAAACATTACTGTCGTAACTTGACTTCAATTGTAAAGTTCTTCTGGTTGAGAATTTAAAAACTGCATTTTTTTATGTAAAAGAAAAAAATATGTAAAAAAATAAAAAAATAAAAGTAATATTAATTTATTAAGAACCTATAATCGATTTTAATCGAATTTAAGATAATAAAATAAATTATAATCAAAATGCATCATTAAAAATAAAATTGATTTTTTTTTTCAAAGTTGCGATGGGCTTTCTTTCAATTAAAACGGATGCACCAAGAAGAATAATACTTTTAAACATTTATGAGAATGCATTTTTTAAATGGTTCCTGCGGGGGTGGAGGTGGCGAATAAGGATACACACTGACATCCGAATGTGAATTAAGTAAAGCAACAGAGGGGATATGGGAGGCGGAGCCCATGACCATCGCAACTCAGTTGCGGAGTAGACTACGACTTCAGTTCAGTTACGCTCAAGCAGCTTTCGGGAGTGGAAGCTCAACAAGCTGCCCTCAGTAACTGCGCGATTTATTACGTACGTGTGTGTTACCCATTCGTGGCGTGAGTTTATGAAAACACAAGGACCATAAATGCAGCAATAGTGACGAAAGATAATTACGAGGACCGCAACCATGTTCTGGTTTGTAGTGCTAAGTTTAGTGTCGTTAAGTGGTGCGAGGACTTTAACAAGTCTTGAAGAAGTTCCAAAGGGTTGTGAATGGCAGGCAGTTTACGATGAAGAAATGAAAGAGGATCGAGTGCTTTCATGTCAGATCCGGACGATCGGCGGTGCAGATGCTCTGCTTTCTAATTTCACGCAGAGTCAAGCAGATCGTGTGACCGCTTTGAAACTGGAATGCAGCGACGTGCTTTTCTTCGAGAGCACTTTGGAGCCGGGCAAACACGGCAACGGCGGCTTCCTGGCCACGCTAAGAAGACTGAAAGACTTAAAGATAGAATTTTGCAAGATCCGCAATATTCCCGCTGCGGTCTTGGCACCCTTGAGGCATTTGAAACGTTTGT
The DNA here is from genome assembly GCA_030556065.1 of Holobus sp. GC000080. Lineage (NCBI taxonomy): Eukaryota > Metazoa > Arthropoda > Insecta > Coleoptera > Staphylinidae > Holobus > Holobus sp. GC000080. The sequence continues at coordinate 17,535 of JASKGO010008520.1, read as the reverse complement.
CGCTCCGTTCGCATAACTCCGACTGGTCGCCCATGACCCTCGAATTGCATCCGGAAAGTTTCCGTGGTATGGGCGAACTGCATACTTTGGATCTGGCGGATAATAATATTTGGAGCGCGCCCCCGGACTTGTTTTGTCCGCTGTTTAATTTGAAGCATCTCAACTTAACCCGCAATAAACTACAGGACATCTCATCACTGGGATTCTCCGACTGGGGCAATGGACCCCTAGCTCCGGGTCGGACGTGCGTCGGTGGACTGGAAATATTAGATATGTCCGATAACGATATCATCTCATTGCCCGATAACGGCTTCACTGGCCTGCGTGCCCTCGAACAATTACATCTTCAAGACAATGCCATTTCGACACTGGGCGACCGAGCCTTCGTCGGATTAAATGCCTTGCAGAGTCTCAACTTATCAAGTAATTGTTTAGATACGTTGCCGCCCGAACTGTTCATGTCTTCGAGAGATCTACGTTACCTCTACCTACACAACAACAGTCTAACCGTTCTCGCTCCGGGCCTTTTAGAGGGCCTCGATCAACTACAAGTGCTTGATTTATCACTTAACGAACTTTCGAATAAATGGGTAAACAGAGATACTTTTTCGGGTCTAGTGCGTTTGGTGGTGCTTAATTTGTCTCGAAATAAACTCACTCGCATTGACATCAACCTGTTCCACGATCTCTACACTCTGCAGATACTCAGTTTGGAGCACAACAGTATCAGTTACATAGCGGAGGGTGCGTTCTCGGATCTTAAAAATTTGCATGCGCTTACGCTCTCACACAATAAGATATCGAGGATCGAGTCGCAATTCTTCGCCGGCATGTACGCCCTAAATCAATTGTTCCTAGACTCGAACCATATACAATACATCGACAAGAATGCATTCGAGAACGTGACCAACTTGCAAGAACTGGTACTGAACGGAAACGCTTTGGGTGGCGTTCCCGATGGACTCGGTAAACTAACGAATCTCCGTACATTAGATTTGGGAAAGAATCACATCGAAACAGTGCAGAATTCGTCGTTCGAAGGACTCATATCAATCTACGGGCTCCGATTAGTGGACAACCATATCGTTAACATATCACGAGACGCGTTTTCAACTTTACCGGAATTGCAAGTGCTTAACCTGGCCTCTAATCGAATAAAGTATGTCGAACAAAGTGCGTTCGCAAGTAATCCCCTGCTGAGGGCAATACGTCTTGACGCTAACGAGCTAACGGATATAAGTGGTGTATTTACAAATCTGCAAAGCCTCGTTTGGCTGAACGTCTCCGCTAATAATTTACGATGGTTCGACTTTAGCCACTTGCCGCCTAGTTTAGAGTGGCTCGATATGCACGATAACCAAATACCCGAGTTGGGCAATTATTATGACGTGCGTAACTTGTTGAGAATAAAAGTTCTCGATGTAAGTTTCAATTTAATTACCGAAGTGTCCGCTAATTCGATTCCGGACAGCGTCGAAACCCTCTTTTTGAATAATAACCGTATAACGGTCGTTAAGCCGGGGGCGTTTAACACGAAATTAAACCTAGAAAAGGTCGTCCTCTACGGCAACGACATAAAATACCTAGATCTGGCTGCACTGAGCTTAGCGCCAGTGGCCGATGATAAAGATCTCCCACAATTTTACATCGGCGGCAATCCCTTCTATTGCGATTGCACTATGGAATGGCTGCTGCGCATAAATCATCTGAGTAATTTAAGACAATACCCGCAGGTATTGGATCTGGACAGCGTGACCTGCGAGTTGTCGCATTCCAGGGGTGCTCCGCCGCAGCCATTATTGGATCTGAAGCCGTCGCAATTCCTATGCCCGTACGAAACGCATTGTTTCGCCGTCTGCCATTGTTGCGACTTCGACGCGTGCGATTGCGAGATGACATGTCCCACGAATTGCTCCTGTTTCCACGACCACACGTGGACGTCGAACGTGGTCGACTGCAGCAATGCCGGCTACACCACCGTCCCGGAGAAGATTCCAATGGATGCCACTGAAATCTACCTGGACGGCAATAACCTGGGCGATCTGGGCAGTCACGTATTTATCGGTAAAAAGAAACTCGAAGTTTTGTTTCTGAACAACAGCAATATAGGCACGATGCATAACCGAACGTTCAACGGCGTAAAGTCATTGAAAGTGCTACACATGGAGAACAATAAACTGGAGGAGCTGCGCGGTTTCGAATTCGATCAATTGGAACGTCTCAGCGAACTCTACTTGGACCATAACAAAATCTCTTACGTCGGCAACAGCACGTTTGGAAAGTTAAAGAAATTAGAGGTGCTCAAATTGGACGATAATAAAATAGTCGACTTTACGCCGTGGCAGCAATTGGCGGCAGACAGCGAGTCGGGATCACCGCCGCGCGTGTCTCTCGAAGGCAACAAGTGGTCGTGCGACTGTAACTCCCTGGGCCGTCTGGAAGCGTGGCTGCGAGGAACCGGAGGCGATCCCAGCCGGATGTTATGTGCCGACAATCGAGGCACCGAAACAGTCGCTGATGTGATACGACGATGCGACAATACAGACAACGCGATCGCCACTTCCGTTATCCAGCGAGAAGTCTATACAAACAACCCTTTGCTAGGCGGCACGTACGTGCCCCTGCTCGCCGCCACATTTGTAGCAGTGCTCGTTGTTTGTCTATTAGCCGCTATCGCGTTTGTATTCAGGCAGGACGTGCGATTGTGGGCGCATTCGAAATACGGAATCCGTTTGTTCGCCGACAACGCGAACCTTCGAGATAGCGAGGACCGCGACAGACTTTACGATTGCTACGTCGTCTACAGCCACAAAGACGAAGACTTAGCGTCCAGAATAATAGCGCCCGAATTAGAACAGTCGGGATTCTCCATGTGTCTCCACTACCGGGATTTGCATCTAATGGGTGGAGCATCCTACTTGGCGGATGCGATGGTAGGAGCAGCAGATGCTTCCCGCCGCGTAATATTCATCGTATCCCCCGGCTTATTATGCAACGAATGGTCCAGACCAGATTTCCGCGCCGCTTTGCAGACGGCTCTTCGGACGGGACACAGACAGAAATTAGTTTGCATATTGAGCGGCGACCCGCTCGAACCGATGGACCCCGAACTGCGCGACTTGCTCAAAGCGTGCACGGTGACGCGATGGGGTGAGCGACGCTTCTGGGAAAAACTGCGCTTCGCCATGCCCGACGTCAACGGGCGCTCGATGAGACGCAATAAGAAACCGGTGGAAATCAGGTGCAAAACTAGTGCCAGGTATACTCCAGCTCCGAGCGCTCCGGAAGCTTGGTATAAGTACCATACAATGCCCGGGGTCCATTCAACGCTGACTCCGACACCCACTCAAAGTACTTACGTGTCGGGCGAGTCTGCCAGAAGCACCGAAGATGAGGGAGCTTCGAGCACCAGCAGTCAACACTACGGTTCGGACCAGCTCAATCATAGTTACATGTCCATCGATGGACGTCCCCCGCAATATACTCAATATGCGACACAGTGTCGCGATCCGCACCACGTCTATTCAACTATTCCGGACACGCAAGCCCAAACGCGGACTTATTTTGTCTAAAACTCTTAATACTTAATATTCTAGGTAATAAGAAACGATTCTAAGGCTGTTTAACACTTACTACATACATACATTTTAAGCGACCTAGAAAGTAGAAGCAATTTTTGGGTATTATTTATTTATTACTGTAATTTATATTTTGCTTTTTAATTTTTGTTTCTATTATTTACGAAAAAAAAATAGCATTTTTTTGATTGATTTCTGAGGGACCCGACTACGAATGAAATAAATTTATTTGCGTTTGTAAAACAACAAGCTAATTTGTACATACTTTTGTAAATATGATATTTATTTGAGAATGAGAAAATTCGATACTGTTATAGATACTGCTAGCTATTATTAATTAAGGAGAAATGATACTGAAACGCGCTTATTAGTCATTATGTTTAAGTGATTTTTGTAAATATAGATTGTAATTCTATATGAAGACTGTTTATATGTACATAAATTTATTGATCAACGCGATAAATTAACAATATATATATACGTACACAAATAAATTTATGTTGTCTCTTTTTGGAAAATATATGAAAAATAAAAACGTATAAAAGTCTAAGTTCAATATTACTTATTTTTGCAAACATCTCAGTTTCAGTTTTCATTTACAGAAAGAATTAACAACTGACACCTTCACGGTGCCCACTATAAAGGAATTGCAAGGGTGTGGAAATAATCGACAGTCATTCCTGTTTCGCTGACTTTGTACAGCCGCAACAGCAGCAGCAGTGGCAGCAAAAAAGTGAACTTTTAAAATTCCATTGAGTAAAACTAGAGGAAGATGCCTCGCATTCTATTAGGCGGTTGCACACAAAAGAACCGCCACACAAGAAGATGCTACCTGACTGCGGGCCGTACGCAACGAATGTGTGTCCAACAGGAAGATTACAAAAAGGGTAGAGAAGACGTTGATAAAAATTTAACGCGAGTTAAGCTACCGTATTCCATTAAATTAACAACTAATACAGATCGAAACCCGTTCTGACTCACTGCTGCCACTGCTGCTGAAAGCCAACCGTCCGTGTGGATGTACGCGAGCAGAGACGAAGAAGATTAATTAAGTCGACAATGATGAAATTAATTAATTACCGTTGAGGAATTTTCCCCTCTCACGTTATTTTTATAGTTAGCTTTCGTTTTTTTTTTTTAATCTTTCTTTCGCACAGAAGAAATTCATTGTTGTTGAGCGAGTCCTATCTGTGCGCGCACCCTTTCATTTTCCAACTTAACTCGATAGTGACGTTAATGTTTACAATAAAAATCGTAATTTATAGCAGTAGCCGCATTAATGTTTATTTAAATTTTGCGCATGTAGTACGTGTGGCGAGCATAATAAGCGCATTTTGGGTGGTCATGAATAATAATAATCTCGCGAGAGAGAGCAAGTGAGTGCTTTGCTTTGAGAGTGGACACCAGTCTCTTAATCCTTTGATTAATAGGCGAATTTACGCATTTTTCTTTACCCCTTTTATATTATAAGGACGCGATTATTAATAACATTAAAAAATTTATTACCATTCCGCGAAACGGTCGCGCCGCTGCAACGGCAGCAGCAGCAGCAGCAAAGAAATGCACTGAGGCTCTTTATTGCTCCGCACGCATAATATTATTAATAATTGTATATGCGTTCGTACAGTTTTACTACTTCTTCTTCTTCTTCGCGTACCACCAACAACTCGAGTGCAGCAATAAAAATTCAAGTAGCCGGCCACTGAATCATGTCCTTGCTTAAAAGCACAGGCCCATTGTGATAATTCACCGGCCACGGAAGTCGCAATAACAATAATTAAACGTCCTTGAAGGGCTTTCGGCGGAACCGAGCAAAAATGGACGGACGCTTTTCGGAAAATTTCAGTTTTTATAATTGCTTTACGATGGCGGTAACGAACCGAAACGCACGTCGAACCACCATCGTCAACAGCTCTAGCACCCTTAGAACTGTTCTCTCACTAAAGGTTTTTACGACCATAGTGGCAACGCTAGACCCCGATGACAAATAATTTCTTTGGCCACTTTATATAGTAATTTACAACCAGAACCAAACCAATTTTAAGGTTTCAACAGTCTGAAGATATGTTCGTTACGTTGGCTTGGCCAAGCGCTAATCATAAATACATTCTGGAAAACCGTAGATGGACTCACAATATCACGACTTTGAAGCTCGCTCATATTTATTGCTAAACATTTAAACTTTATTATTTATTAAATTACTCAATCAGCTTGCGCAATACTGATTTCTTTTGGGATATTTCACAAGAACCAAAAACTATATTTTTTAACCACTAAAAATTGCCTTTATTGCTAAAAATCGAAAACGGAAAAAATGAAAATTTAATAGCAGCACAAAAGAAAATCTTGAATATTCCATCAACTATTCATAATGCTAATCGATTAAGAAGGAATCAATAAGTAATTCGAAGAGCAATAAAATAATTCACCGATAAATAACTAATGCAAATCGAACGCTCCAGTTTCTTTTGCGGAACTGGCCATAAAGCAACAACAGTGGAAGCCGTTCGGATTTAATTGTGCATAATTGGAAAGTAAATGCTTAGCACTAATTAATAGCTCGTTAATTTCATTCCAAGGATCAATTGCATTCAATTGGCGCACTTAATTGGCATCTGGTTAAACGTATATATATAGAGTATGCTTATTCAATATACATCGCTATATGCTCAATATAAGCAATAACGAGGCTTTATTATTATCAGTGATGATTTCTGTGATGTATGTTTAAACAGCAACCACTTTTCTTTTGATTAAACAGCAGCGAAACTGCACCGGCGACAATTTGCGTTCGCGTAAGCGGAAAGCGAACAATTTTCAGCTAATAATTTCTAACTACCGTCTGTTCGCCGGTTTAGCCATCACGGTAATCATCGTCATCGTCAGACTGCAGCGTACAGCGTATAGCATGTATACTCGTACGTAGTATGTTGGTTCAGAAATGTCGAGCCAATATCAAAGTGGTACTTGTAATGTACATGATGATACACTTTAATATTGCGCGCTCTTGGTCGTTGCCGGTGTGTTCCCGTTCCCGTTCCCGGAAACTACAAATTCTCCGACTTTATTTATTATTCGTCGCGCACGTTGACATTAATACGTCGCCTCTGCAACCAGCAGTATTCGCTTTTCCTTAACGTTTCATTGTCGTAATCGAGACGAATAAATTGTCAGGTTGCGTAAAAGCGACAACGGAAATATTTTGTCGCTAATAATATGCAATCGATAGACGAAGTGTAAATATTTTATCGGTATTTTATTTACCATTTACCATATGCCATTGCAGCGAGCCCTTCGCGAACATATATGTATATTCAGAATATAGATATATACGAAATGACATGGGTGAGGTTCAATTACCTATTAAAATGGGCAGGCATTTATAAAATATTCATTGTGTTGAATTGCTGCAACAGCAACAACAACAACGGGCTGAAACAACAAAAGAGAAAGAGATCGCGACCGGGGCAGAGATTAAGTTGTGCGAGAAATTGCTGTTGCACGAACGTAAAAATAATTTTCGCGCAACGATTAAACAGTGTTATTGTAGGCTGTGTAATCATCGCAAACTCCCCCTTAAGCTACCTGAATGTACACTGCGCCAGTAATATTAAAAAGTTGAAACAATAAAAAGCAATGAGGAAAAAATTGCAACGGAGCGCCAACTAATTGCCGCTACTTCGCCTACATCGAACCGCATAACTTTAAAAGCGAATTTAGTTATTTTTCCAACAAAGTCACGAATTTAACAATTATTAATTACAAAGGCTTTAATAATTGCGAAACTGCAGACTACATGCAGACATAGCGAAATTTGGAGGATTGCTTGATGCAATGCGAAGAGAGCACGATAACGTGACCGTTTTGCAAAAAAGAAATGTGTAAACATGAACAATCAATTTCCATTGTGCAATTATACCGGGGAATTCAGATGTAATTTCTTCGACAACAACAAAAAGATGCCAATTTTAGATTGTGTCGCGTGCATTCGAAAGCAAATTATTACCCATCATTATTATCAATTACGTGCTGTCTACGTACACCACATATGCACGCAAAAGAAGACAAATAATAAGTTGATACTTGAAAATGGACTTTGTTTATAAGCAGAAGCAGCAACCAACCATATAAAAGCCACTTAAAATATAATCCAAAAATTAAAATTAAAAGTATGCATAAACTTTGCGATGGATCTCACGTGCATATAATAGACAGTAAGTTGTAAAACGGGTAATTATGGGAACATTTTTAATTAACTTTGATCTGAAAATAATTAAAGAGTTTCGCCTAATAAGCCCGTATAGATCGGAAGTCAGAAAACAATTAAAAGTTAATTGCAGCAGACCATAGAAAACATTGCATATATGTAAAGTACTAACCAAACAAACAAACAAAAACCAAAAAAAATGAAACAAACACAATGAACGTCATCACGCCAAAATGGCCCAATAAAAAAAATCGAGGGAGAATATCTCCATTTCAACAATAATTAATTGGTCTTTACGTTTGGTAGCCAAAGGTACTTATCTGCTGGAGAAGTTGATGCAACAAACAGTTTATTTAAGATGAATTAATGATGGACATTAACCATCATTATAAACATATATCTTATGGAATGTTATTCACGAGTTTGTCTGCTTCTTCAACTCGTTAAATTCAGCTGCTTACTACTTGACTGACACGACGACCAAACAAGACGACCAATAAAAAGATAAAATACTAAATGCATATTTGTAGTACCTACTACCTCCATGTAGATGTTGAGGAACACTTTAAACATACACATAAATACACACACACACACAGATGCACACGCAATAATCATCCTGGAGAGGAGAGAAAAAAGACAAGGCAAAAGAAAAAGGAGGCCTGTGATCTGTGAAGCACACACACATCATGTGCCGCAGAGGAGGAGGAGGAGAAAGAATAAGAAAAAGAAGTGCAATCCAAATGAGCAGAGAATAGTAGCAGCCAAGTATGTTATTAGGATAATTGCGTTGCAAATTTAGCATGAAGATTGCTTATCACCAAGCAATTAAAAACGCAATAAAATTTATATTCCTCGTGTTCGGACGAGGCTTAAAAGCCCAGCTATAATTACAAATGTTTCTAATTGAATTTTCATGATGAGCATATTTTTGCTAATCCATAATACGCAACATCCCTTTATGGCGGACATACGCACATATAATCACTTTTAACAGGATACCATTTTTTTTTTTTTTGAGAAATTTCACGTTCAAGATTTAAAGATTTAGAAAAAAAATACAGAAAATTGGATTGATAAATTCAGCAATTAAAAAATCTAGAAAAATTTGGACATGTATTGATGAATTTGGTCGTTGTACAAACTGGAAACGAATTATATGAACGCCAAAGGGATATGGTGGTTTGATGCGCACCAAACAGGACGTGATACTTTGATTGACGGATTTGTGAATAATCGCGTCACCCGCAACAGGACTCCGTCCTTGTAAATAAATACATTTTCAAACATGTCGGTCCGTTCAATTTCTGTTTTGCTTCTTTTTGAATTTTGTTGTCTGCCCTTTTTTTGTTCCACCATTCATACCGTTGTGCGTTTGCGTTTCGTGGGTGTATATACCCATGCAATGGATATATACCTATATAAAATAAAGATATCACGTACCAACGTAGAACTCTATGAATAATTTAAACGTACACACTGACTGACTGAATATACATACGTTATTTATTGCACGCATTTTAACAGCAGCAGCACTCGTAATAACAACTACGCACAGCTGTCGGCCCTTTTGACGAGCCAGCGCCAGCAACCACCAAAGTGTTGTTCAAGAGAACGAGCACTCGGAGGCTCAAAAGCAGAAAGCGTCGCCGTGGAATTTCGGCGTGGAAAGGATCGAAAAACAGCAGCCGACGACACTGCGTTCAAGCAGAAATAATGGAGAAGAAGAAGAACGGACGAAAAAATACAAAAAGAAAAAACACAAGGGCCAACAACTTCACCATTATTATTTAATAGTCCTAATAAATGCGACGTTTTATGTCTCAATGGTTCAGATCGAGATTACGCGGTAACTAATGAGCCGGAGGTGCAATAAACGTCAACCCTTTTCTTTTAATGAGGACTGATTTCCAGTTGGCTTTTTATTTTTCATTCATTCACCATTCAGTGCGCCATCAAAGACAATTACGAAAATGGAAATGCGGAAAGTTTACTGTTATTATAACGGCACGTACGTCGTCGTCTATCCGGTGAATATGAGCGGCGGCGGCGGAGGAGGCGAAGGAAAAGTGCAGCTAAAGTGGTAGTTTTCCGCGAGTTTCTATTGGTCAGCCATCCGGGGTGTATGCGTGATATGTTTCACGTCTGGCGTGACCGCAAAAAAGGACGAATTGTTGGCATGACGTTAAAAGTTTTTACACGGAATAATAACAATAACATTACAGTTTTAAATTCCGAGAAATTCGCACATTATCATTTAGGGTGCCCTCTCTAAACTATAAAAGCGCACGTTTGTTTGCATAAAAAAAAAGAGATGCAAATAAAAAAACGAATCCAGATTTCTGGATTCACCTTGATGTTATACAAAATGCACGTATAATGTTTACTTATGCGAGATGCGACTGAAGCAACACGAAGAAAAAGGCATCAGTGCAAAGTTATAACTGCAGATAGTGTTGTTTATTTTAAGGGTGACACGCAGCGAGAACCGAAGCAAATTCGTACTACACAACAAAGTCGTTTAGAATTTGGCGAATTGTATGAACTTTCGATTTGCAAGTGTTTAATTCCGACGAATCGATAAATAATTTATGTGCGGCTTTTCGTTACAAATTCAAATGGTGTGTCAAACTTTCGCAACCGAATCAATTATAGATGCAACAAGAAGTTAGCCACGTGAAGTATTAGAAATTCTAAACTCCGAAGAAAAAGATGCCGGAAATTTCGGTGCCCTAAATGTGCTGCTGCTATATGTGATAAAAGTTAAAACCAATTAGTGCGAGCATACTAATTTACCTAATTTCAATTTAATTAGACACAATAACAGACGATAAGACAATTTCAAAGTTAAGATACATGTGGGGAGACCCTATCAAAGGAATAAAAGCTGGAGGAAAATGAAAGAAAGAAAGAAGGAGATCCGTATCGACGAAAATTAGATTAGTACTTATGTGCTTCATTATTACTGGCGCGGAAGAAGATCGCGTAGACAATTAAAGATAGGCGCTAATTACACCTCTTATTACTCACTGCTCGTAGAAAATTTATCTAGGAGGTACCTATAGAGGAACAATTCATGTAGAATTTGCTATGGTGCGGGGCGCGGGAGAATTTTAATTCGGCCATTTTAAGCGTCCATTAACCGGATATCGTGTGGAGCCATCCGAGACATGAAGATTCAAAGATTAGGAACACCGTTGTTGCTGCTGCGTTCCCTATATTTTATTTAATCCAAACACACGCATGCATCGAAAGGAACAGCAGCGAGCAACTAACAAAACCGAATCGTTCCACCAATGGTTGGCTGCTTGCAGAGGAAGTAAGCTATTATGGCTGGTACTTAGTTCGTTGCGTTACTTCCTTCTGCCATTTAACCCGTTCGTTTTAGTCCTTCCTACTTTTGTTTCTGCGTTTCTTTTACTTTTTTTTGCGTTTTTACTTCTTTTGCTAAATGCGACCACTATACTATAAACAATAGTAAGCAAATTTCTACAATAGAAAAAACGCGCAACAGGAAAAACTAAAAAAAAGTAGATCACAGTGTTTAGATAGAAAAAACAAGGGATTGTTGTTGCAGCACAGAGCGCGAGTGAAAAAGCTCGAGAGCATTTCAAAAGGAATAATACATTAAGCATTTATTTACTGCAGTAGCATGCCGGACTAATAATAATTTCCCAGCGAACGCCATCTTGTTTTTTATGCACCACTAAAAAACGAGCCGTATGCATTTAATACTACGCCGTTCGCTTTTATTGCTTTATATAAGGATTACATTTTATATACTAATTTATTTAGATATTACATTCACTACATAGTTGTCTGCGCTGCTATTTATCATCGTAGGAGAGCCTCATCGACCGTTTTCTTTCACTGCGTTCGCGCTTAATTAAAAACAGTTCGCCTAACTACTACCTGAACAAATAATTATTACGCATTATGTGTATATAAGACACTGGCATAAGTGTGTACAGAGCATGTACCATTACACGTGAACTTTCTTATAGACGCCAACTTTTTCCGTTTATTTTCCGCTCCGGATGAAATATTAAATATCAAATCCGGGCAACGCTCGAGCTTTTAACAAGTAATAAGAGGCAAATTTAATTAATGCCTGCCGACAGAAATATTTAAATAAATGACAAAGTTCGTGTTTTAAACATACTTTGGAAAGTTATTAAAAAATTAGGTGCTTTTTTTTGGGGGCTTCATTCAAGGGATCAGGAGTCGCTAAAGGAGAGCGAGTGTACGTTGTGAAAACTACGCAAAGTTTTATCATCTTTGCATTTGCCTTCAAGGGCCGTTCATTAAGGACTAACGGAATTAATTAAGTTAGTACCTCTTATCAATTAGCAAGAAATTTGTAGTCCTGATCTCTGTAGTATAGGTGCAAATGAACTTCCTTATTTTCCTCCTATACAGTAAACAAATTTCCCTCACCTGCATTTGTACGTGTGCTTTTCTAAAAGACTTGTTGAAACAATTTATTAAATAAACTGAGCGCGTTTTCAAATGAAGCTGCAACACCTTTGATCCTTTGCTTCTTAATATACAGGGTTGTCGTTTGTATGGTGAAGTTAAATTATGTCTGAAGTATTTAAAAGATGATATTTTCTTTTCTGTTGATATCAATATCGACCATCATATAGAATTATTTTCAATTATTTAGACAAAACCATTTTGAAAGTAGAGTAAACCATCAAAATACTTTTTTTTAACGCAAAATGATAAAACTCAGGTACTTTGATCAGAATTTTGTTATAACACCTCGATCCTCGATCCTTGATCGTAATAAATTACGTTAGTAAAACTGTACTGTGCATGGTTCATATGGCTTAATTGGAAAGTTTTGCGTAAAAAAGTAATATTCAGAAATAACGATGCAGTCATTTGTAGTTTTTGTTTGTTTTTAGCTTTATTAAGAGAGGATTAATTTTTAATCATTAGTTTGTGAAAAGAAGGAAATGCAGACCGAAAAATTAATATCGAAAGAATTTTACTTCTTTAATTATATTTTTAATTAATTACTGCTAATAAATAATGCAACTATTATATAGTTTTAGAATAATATATATTAGTGCAATTAGCTGATAAAGAAACAGACATTGTTAATAGTAGGTATGCTATATAATACTCTTAAATCATTAAATTACGTATTTAGGTACAAATGAAATAACTTTTAACTTCAAACTTTGGAAAAAAAATCCAATTAAATACAAACAGTTTTACCCATTTTAAAAAAACGTAATTTTTTAAAGAATTAAAAATATTTTGCAATAGAAAAAAGTTTTTTTTAAATCTATTATTAAATGGGTTATTTAAAAAAAAAGTACAGCAATCAATTTTTGTTAATATTTTCAAAATATAATACCCTGAATAATCAAAAATAATATCCGAAAGTAGTCACCATACACATTGACAAAATCTAGAAGAAAACAATGAAATAAATTGAATAATTTATGCATAATCTCACTAGATCAGACCAAAGAACTAAATAGCCACCCCGTAAACAATAGCCTCTCTCATTTAATTTCTCACTCATAAACTAATTTTAATTATAATTGCTCTCGTTGTTTATCTTATCGGAAGGGCAATAAAGATGCAAATTGCGCCAATTGCATTCTCAATTTATATTTTTATGCGATTACTTTTATATGAGCACATAGTACAAAATACGAACGTGTGCAATAGAAAACAAAATGGAAAAAACTAATAGTTGTTTTCATTTAGCCCCTTTTTTTAATACGTGGGTAGCTGTAGCTTTTACTCTCTCGACTGTGCGTATATGCAACATGGATAAAACGTAGAATGCAAATGCAAAGAATGATTAAAAAAAAAGCAGTTGCAATAGCAACCCCTGATGCGCGCTTTCTTCTCTATGTATACTCTTGCAGTGTGCGTACATGCGGCTCGATTACAATCGCACTTTTATTAAAATTGGATTATCATTAACCGCCCCGCTTGAGCGCACGTATGCCTTTCATAATGCATCGGGATTGATACCGTTCGCCGATAATGTTGCAATATAGAATTTGCTCCACCGGTACAGAAATAGTATACACTATACATAGATGAATTTTCACATGTATGCGGCCGTGCAATTGTTTATTAATTAGTGCAATTTAGAGGGAACAATATGACAGAATTAAAGCATCATTGCGCCGCATAAAATGTTCAATGTTACAATTACACGCATGACTATGTTCCACAGGATGGACAGATGCACGTGAAGGGCTCTACATGTTATTTAAAGTGAGTGTAACATGACGACACACAGACACACACACACAGGCAGACACAGTGAGAGCTACCATGTAGCATATAGGACAGGTCGACAGACATTATTTCATCGTGAAATTGCTACTTTGTTAACGATAACATCGCGATTGCATTCATCTATTGCACACTGCTGAACGTTGCGCACAATGGGCCCAATGGCAATCCGACAATGGCACATCGACAAATGCAATTGTAGAAACACTTAATCTCCGCACAAATCTCCTGGGCTCTCTTCCTGTGCTCGCCTAAGCAACTACCTAAAGTAAATACATCCTACATTTTACAATTACCGGAGAAACCGGTAAAGTGAACGAGGGGGTGCCTCTTCAAGTTTTCACCAATAGCTTTCTAAATTTGGCTATGCAAGATAAACAATAACAATAAATACCTTTCTACTATGCAATAGGACCATAATTATTTCCGTTAAGAAAAAATTATCTGTGCAAGCACAGAAAATTTTCAATGTTTTTGTAATTCTGTTTTTACTTTTTGCAGCTTTTTGTCTTTGCTGTCTATCTATATCTGTGGAAATATTTCAGCCGCGAAATTTTCTCACGTCATGTTGCTTTTCTTAGGGGACTTCAAGCATTCCGATGGTTTTAAATTAAAAATGGCGAAGAAATAAATGTTGGTAATAGTAATTGATTTTGATCGCTACGAACAACATCGGTAATAACAAATTTTATATTTTTATGGTAATTCTATGAAATCCGATTCGATTCTCGCCGCTGAATGTCTATTCATATGCGCTTAGGTGAAGTATATATATATTTCCTCATTAGGGCTCTCTATCTAGCAAAAAAATGCACATTTTAATGACTTCTTCGTTTTTGCTACCGTTCGATCCGCAATCAAAGGATGTAGCTGCTAATTATCGCACTGGCAATTGCTACATTTTGCTGCACAGAAAGTAGAAACTACATATTATGGCAAAAACCGTGTCGCAAATATAAGAAAAAGTTATTGCTAATTTAGACATCGTTTTTTTTTATAATAAAATTTACCTATAAAAGTTGTAAACTTGGATATTACAGGGCTTTTTTATACGCATTCTAAAGCAAATGTTTGCAGTCGATTTAAGTTATTGAAATATTTAAAATATTTTTAACTTAATCTTAATAACACTTTGAAGTATTTATTTTTTATTGTCTAAATAGAAAAAAATTGTGACATCTTTCTAAGGTTGTAACTTTTAATGCAATAAACCAATATATGTCATTTTTGTTCAAATTAATTTGCAAAAATGCTGAAAACTATGGAAATTTACAAAATTATATTTCCTAGTACTATAGGTATAAAAAAATCATTAAAATTATAATTTAAAATTTTCGGAAACATCGTTTTTCTAAATAGAATGGCCTATTTTTTATTATTCTAATCGATAGGGGACAAAAAACGAATGCAAAAATTTAACATTTAATTTTAAAAATTTTTTTTTTTTTTAAATGGCAGATGATGATGGAGGAATTAAAAATGCTCAGCCCACTGTCTGTGTGTACCAAATCCTCGGGAATCATTTTTTCTTTATAAATTGTTTAAAAACTATTAAGTTTAGATGCAGGACTTTGCATATAACTTTAATATTATTTTTTTTTATCTATCGATTTGCAAAATATAAAATGTAACATTCCATTTAAAAAAAAGGAAGTTTTCGCTAATTATTTATTCTTATTTTAATATTGGTCATTGTGTTGAAAATTACGACTTTAGAAAGTCATCACAAATTTTTTCAATTTCTAAAATAATAAAAATACCAACATCTCGAAAAATGATTAAAACATAAAAATTAATATAGTTTCAAAATAATTTTATTTTAACTCCTACGTAAAAGCAAAATAAAAAATATAGGGTGTCATTTAAAATATTAAATTTGATAAAGACTTCCGGTATAACCGGAAATGTAACCACCTTAAAAAAATACCATCAACTCGTCTCACGGATAAAATATAACAAATATAAAAATTTTCAAATTTTAAGCTTACCATAAAGTAAAAAATATTTAACGGACAAATACAATAAATCCCCATACGTATTTAAATGATTATATTTTTACGAACCATTGATTTTGTTAAATTAGAGAAAAAATGTTACCACATTAATAAATAAAAAAAAAAAGTTGATCACAATTTGATGAAAATTCACAAGCACGAATCCAATAATCGGTAATTATTTGCGACTTTAATAATAACTGCACGCCCCACAGACGGGGGCCTGTTTTTCGAGTGACTCCGGTGACTCCGGCTATTGAAAAGTGCAACCGGCGCGTTGTCTATCTAAATGAAAATCTAGTGGAATCTCATTACTTGGGCGCAGGGAGACTCCGAAAGGCACTCATTTTATTATTAATTTCGTGTTGTTTAGCCGTACTAATAGTTAACGTAATCTGTATTCCATATTCTGTAACGCGCCACCGAAGTTGTTATTTCGGTTAGCGCAGAACAGTCTATGTATAATATAAAGGAACGCGTGTTTGAATTAATAATATTAAATCGCCCTTTGCCTGCAGCCAGTTTTAAGCGAACACAACACGCATTTACATACACACCGACACAGAGGACAGACAATACGACATCAACGGGAACGGCAGCAGATACACACAGAGAGAGCAGCAGCACCGCGAGAGACAATCTCCATACATACATATAATACAAGCGAATAGAACGGGGATGTATTAATGTCACAACATGCTATAAATTCATATTAAAAGTGGCTTCCTACTAAATACATTCATTTACCACTATCACATTCATTCATACACAGACTATAGATACGCATTTGCTAGACTAACAACAACATTGTTGTCCGTGATCTATGCGTGTGTATAATATAAATCCTAGTGCCTAAAAAAGGGTGCAGTGAACAAAAGGGGAATTTAAGCTTTCGTTGCAATACAAACGAACCTATGGCGACGAACATAAGTAGCGAACGCAGCAACAGCTTAAAAAGCTCACATTATACCTTCCAATATGCTCCATGACTAATTTCATACGTAAACGCGCCTCGCGTTCATTCAAATCTTCATCCCCTGTCCCCTTGTTCGTACTTGAAGCGAACTTATGTGTGTGGTCTTTTTATTCCCCAATTCCCCATTTACACCGAAGACATTGCATTTACGCGCAATTATCGAATTAGATTCCGAGCATGAGGTCGCAATACGTCTCCGGCAGTTCTTCTTACAAGGCAAAGACCCGGCAAAGGGCTCTCTCGCGCTGACGGTTCGAAAAGTGGAAACGCCAGTTCATTCGACTTTTCTCCTCAACCTCTATACCTGAGACCCCTTGCGTGGCATTAAACAATAACCACTTTGGTGTTTCATCCATCACGGCCGCTCTTTCTCAGATGCTTAGATTAGGTGCTGCGACCCGCTGGGACCTAGCGGTCGAAGAAGAAAAGTGTTGCGCGCACTCAAGAAGTGACATTTAATTTCGTTTTATTATCATCATCTCTTCTCCTTCGGAAACCCTTCTTTTCTTC
>JASKGO010008518.1:0-26776 GCA_030556065.1 Holobus sp. GC000080 | reverse complement strand
GTGATCTTCAAGTGGTCCAGTTGGAATTGTTATACGATACTCTTTTGGCTAGTGTGCATATTAACAGTGGTAGTTATTCGAATATGCTTAAGGTAATGAGAAGATGGTAAGAAATTTACGAAAAAGAAACTTTCATTTTTGTTTTTGCAGAGTTTGAAATCGGTGTTGTCTTCCTATGAAAATAACTGTAAACACGCGCAATGATATAAATTTACTTTTTGATAACTTTAGTTTCTTTTTTCCATTAGTAAAAAAGAATTTAATAAATATTTTCTATGAATAATGTGCATTTGATTAAGATTGAAATCAAAGCCGTTCTCAAAATTCAAAATATCATTCTGGTTTAAATACGATACCCCAGGTTTTTTCAAAAAACAGAAATATAATGAAATTTGATACTAAATTTCAGAAATATTTCATTTTTCATTTGCAAATTCTGAAATATAAAAATAGCAATAAAAAAAATGTGACCAAAGAATTCCCTTATTAAATAATCAAACAAACAAAAAAATCTAAACCAAAAGAGCAAAAATTACCTTAACAGTTTCGAAATCTAAATCTAGTTTGGATTTCTGTTCACTGATCATCGGATACTGCCGCTTGAGACAACATAACACTGCTTCCGAACATAAAGCTTGAAGATCTGAACCACAGAATGCCGTCGTCATGTCAGCTAATTTATTCAATAAGTCATCATTGGGTTTGTGCTTCCAAGTTTTCGTATGAACCATCAGAATCTCTTTTCTGGCTTCTTTATCTGGAAGAGGAAAGTACAATTCCCTATCAAACCTGCCCGGTCTTCTTAGGGCCGAATCAACAGAATCCAAACGATTTGTAGCTCCAATGATAATGACTCCACTGGAGTCATCAAGACCATCCATCAAAGACAAAAGAGTGGCCACAATGCTCGTGTGGATTTGTTCGTTGCGCTCCGATCGCTCCGGAGCTAAGCCATCAAGTTCGTCGAAGAATATCAGTGATGGTTTAGTTTTATTTGCCTTCAATTTAAATTTATAATAATTCTTAAGTTATAATTGAATTTTCTAATATTTCATAAGTTATAATTTAATTTTATAATATTTCATAAGTTAAAATTCACTTTGCAATAATTTTTTTTTAAATCTAACTGAGTTAGTTAAAGAGAAGATTAGAAAAGTACCTTTTCAAACAGTTCCCGAAGTTTTCTTTCGGATTCACCAACCCATTTATCTAAAATATCAGCCCCTTTTCGATGATAGAAAGATACTTTTCCACCGGATTCCTTATTGATTTCCCCAGCCAGTGCTCCAGCTACTAAAGTCTTCCCGGTACCCGGCGGTCCGTAGAAGATGACGCCTTTCGGTGTCTTAATATTGAAATGCTTGTAAATGTCTCCGTATAATAAAGGTACAATGATTATTTCCCGCAGTAATTTCATATGATTTGCAAGTCCGCCAACTTGCGAAAAGTCCGCTTTCGATTTCTGCGAACGGATTTTCGTAGGTTTCGGACGATTTTGCATTGCCATTACTTCAATTCCAACTGAATTTTCATTGAATTTTGTTGTTTTTGATTTTCGACTAAAACTAAAATTGTATAATAACGTAATCGGCGATTTTCTTCGGAACAATTTTAATATGTTATTATTACTGCTCCTGATTTCTGTTCTGAGGATTTGGTCTTGGCAAAATGTATTTATATCATTGCTGCCTCTTTGCAATGAAGGAATACCAAAGTTTTGTAAAAGTGTGAAAGGCAGTCTTTAAATTTCAGAAGTTTCAGAATTTCAAAATCTCAGATAAATGTCAACGGTTAACAGTTGTTAACGTTAACAACTTGACACCAACAGGATCAATAAGATCAATCATATCAATAGATTACATGCATTTACAATTAGACAATTAGTTAATTAGTATTTTCGGCCAACCGAGATTTTTAATTTACACGGTGTCTTAATAATTTTTTTTGTTTTACTATTATTATTATTTTTGATTTTAACAGCAAATAAGCAGAAAGTATAAACAGAAAATCCATCTTGGGTTGATAACAAATAAAAACTTTTAAAAGTTGTTTAAATACATGGAGATAATTAGGCATATAAAAAGCAATTAAAGTAGATATAAAATGATTAAAGAATATATTTATATAAACAAATTAATTAACTACTTTGTAATAATAATATTAATTTTAAAAACAAACTCAAGGAACTCAAGAAACAATTAAAAACTTATTAAAAGTAATAAAAAACAACCCTAACTGGCCAAGAAATTATTAAAACTCAATAAAAAAATAAATGATAACATATTTAAAGTAATAAAAAAACACTAACTGATAAAGTAATTGTTAAAATTCAATAAACAATATAAAAAACAATTCAAAACTTAATTAAAGTAATAAAAAGCAATTCTAACAGACCGATAAATTATTAAAATTCAATAAAAATTAAAAAAAAAAACACTAAAAAGCTTATTAAAAGTAATAAAAAACAATCCTAACTGACAGATTAATTATTAAAACTCAATGAACAACATAAAAAAACAATTGAAAACTTATTAGAAGTAATAAAAAACAACCCTAACTGACCAATAAATTATTAAAACTCAATAAATAATATTCCAAAGTTATTAAAAGTAATAATAAACAACCAAAACTGACAAATTAATTGTTAAAACTGAATACAAAAATTTTAAAAATTATTGAAAACTTATTAAAAGTAATAAAAAGCAACCCCAAGTGACAAATTAATTGACAAAACTCAATAAAAATTATAAAAAAACATTTAAAAAAACCTATTGAAAGAAATAAAAAACAACCCTAACTGACAAATGAATTGATTAAACAGAATAAAAATTATAAAAAATATTAAAAAACTTATTGAAAGTAATAAAAAAACACCCCTAATTGACAATTTAATTGTTAACCTTAATAAAGAATACCAAAAACCATTAAAAATTTATTAAAAGTAATAAAAATCGACCCTAACTTATAAAATAATAACCGGAAGTAAGAAATCCCTTTATTATGTTAAAAATTTATTAAATAAATAAATAACTTTGAATTAAATCCTGACTTTTCCCAATTTCAAAGCAATTTACTAATTAATTCAATACTTTAATAGAAAATTGTGCCTTCGTTAGACAAATGGAAGAAAATTATTAATAAATGGCGTTTAAAAAATTTCTTCCTGCAATAATTTTGCTTTCTTTTGTTGTACATTTAAATAAATTAGTATCCAATTAATGACTTCAATTATAATTAATGAAGACTTCATTCTGAAGATAGGAATTAATTTGTTTATTAATTAATTCTCTATAGGAAGAAAATAATGAAGTAAATTTCCACTTCCTACCTGCGCAACACTCCCAAAATTCAACACCCAATTTGAAGAGGAAGAAATTAGGACACCCTGTACACTCAATATGAACGAAAAAACAACACATAAATCCCATTACAAGATTTTATTACTTTGAAAATATAACCGCAATAACAGTATATTATTCAATATTCAAAACATCTACATATCTAATTAAAAATGAATTATGGCAGTGACTGGTTTCAATTACTTTAAACAAACTACCAACAACTTTACCAGTTACACTTACAGCCCTTAGCGGCAGTTGGATCATCGAATGGATTATTTAATTACTTGGGCAAACAATAAGAATAAGAATTAAAATAAGGGCAGTTTTTCTTTGGCTACTTTACACGTTAATTAAAATTATAATCGCTTCCAGTACAAATTACTTAAGTTTTCCGTTGCATGGATAAGCTGTATGTGAACTGCTTATAAAATACACAAAGAAAAAATACTCTAAAATTATAGACAATGTTTCAAAAAAAGGAAAAAAAAACAGTCGATTGGCCAGAACAATCTGAACAATAATTCCCACATACTTTCTGTTTGTTTTATAAATTATAAACTATTGGTTACTGGTATCATCAGCAGAGTTATCAACGTAAGTTGACTCTGTTTTATGAACTTCCTTAAATCTTTTGAGTTCTTTTGCGAGTTCCTAAAATAAAATAAAATAAATCAATCCATATAAAAAAAAAACAGGAAATTTTAAGATTAAAAATTACTTACGTTAGGCAAAGCAGTCCTGTCCAGAGTTTTCATGTACTTCTTAATAATGCGGCTTAATTGAAAATGCAAATCTAAAATATGTAATAGAGGTAGTTCATCAGTTATAAGAACCGCAGCTTCTAAAATCCTTTTCAGAGCTTGTTGCGAAATGCTAGGTTTCGATCCATTTTGTTCAACAACTGCACCGAAAATAATTAATTACAAAATACAATTTATAGATATCGAAAAAATAGAAATACCTGTTTCATTTAGGGTTTGATCAATATCATCCATTTCCAAAGGATCATCCAGCAGCTCCGAAGGACTTAACAAATCATTCAAATTGAGAGTGATTGTATTGTTAACATTCGACTGGTCTTTACTATCAGTCGATTCGTTGTCGTTTTTCTCATCTGAAATTTTTGATTTTTCACCTTCGGCCACAGCAATGGAACCGTTTGTTTCGCTCTCCGGTTTCTTCTCCTTCGACTCATCATCTGAAGACGCTTTCTCGACCTTTAGAGATTCATTTTGAGCCGGTTTACTAGTGCGTTTCCGCTTTTTCAAATGACCCCTTTGCCAAGAGGAAATTTTGCGCTTCCTCGGAGAACTATTGCGAAAAGAGTGCGAATTTATGCTGTTTGCGTTGGATATTCCGTTTTCAACTATGCCATTCTCGCTTTTTCCATTGTTTTCCGGTTTTTCCTCTTGGTTATCATCTTTTAATAATGATTCATCTAGAAAAATGTTTTATTAATAAAAAACAAATAAAAAGTAATTAAAAAAAAGGAGATAAAAAATAATTAACAACTGAAAAATAGAAAAGAAAAAACTTACCATTAGCGGTCAATAAATAAGAAGGTAAAAATTTACTAACAGTAGCATTTCTTTGTCTTCTTCTCATCGAAATCTCCTGGCATTTATCCTCGAAATCACTATCCATTTCGCTTTTAATTAAAGCGTAAGCATAATCGCGAAGAGCACAAGCGCGATGTCGAATTTGTTTATCAGCTGATGTCCTTTAAAAGCAAATAATTAATTAAATAATTGAACAGTCAATAAAAAAAAACTACTTACCTAGCAGGATTATACTCCAAAGCATTCTTGCAAATCAGTTCTATGTCTGCTAAAAAGTCTTTAGCGCACTCGTAACGATGGATATCCACTTTGGTCATCATGGTCTCCAAATCCATGGGTTTTTTAATGATATTCGGATAATCTGGGACTTCATCAACATTAACAGGTTTTGTAAACAAAAAGAATCTACAAAAAACAACAACAAAACTTAAAATTGGGAAAAAGAAACAAATGATTTAACTGACAATCGATTTGAAGCCAATTTCTTGCACATGTCGCGCAAAAAAATGCGCAATTCTCGCAAGGTGCGCTCCTCCTGTTCGTAAACCTTTTGGTTGTCCTGATTTTGCGGCTCTGCCACTGGCGTCGGAGCCCTCGGCAACATATCGACCACCACGTTTTGGTCTCTATCGGTTCTCGCGGGTTTCAAACAGGCGTCCCAGAGCAACGGCCGCCAAAAATCGTAACGGCTGCTTTCGTCGAACAGCGGCATTTCGTAAACTTCGTTGCGGTAAGTGGAATATAAGGTTTTTAACTGTAAAAAAAAAATTTTTTTTAAAGAATTAATAATATTAAGAACAATTTATAAAATTAATAAATTTAAAAAGAAACTTACTTCATCAGGTAAATCATCGTATAAATTATTACTGGTGGCTAAAATCAAAATAGGGCTATTGGGAGCAATCTGTTGGATCTGCGTTAAAAATATGGTGATCACAGTTTCACCGGCCAATTTCCAAAAAGTTTCAATATTGGGCACGTAGATAATACTGGGCACGTTGCGTTTAGCTTCATGGAAAACCTACAAATTAAATTAATTATTTAATGAAAATATTTCGTTTTAGAAATAAAAAAGAAGCAAAAACGTGAAATTACTTGAATGCAAGCTTCTTCGGGACTTCTCCCAGCTTCCCTATGTAGAATTGCCAAGTCCAGAACGTAATTATGAATGTGCTCCATATGATGCAGGAGAGCCGGTGCTAAATAAGTTCCGTGGCCGTTATCAGCTCCATCGGCAGCTAGTAAAAGGTGAGCTGGTCGCACGTTCGCTGACAATTTTACCCTGGAAAATAATAAAAGTTACAATTACAATCTTTGAAAAATTAAATAAACGTTTTAAATTACAATTTTTAAAAAGTAAAATTTTAAAAAGTAATAGAAAAATTTAAAATTGCAATCAAAAAGAAATCAAATAAAACTTTAAAGCTGCAATCATAAAGAAATCAAATATAAATAAAATAATATTAAATGATTGAATTACTTAGCCAAATTCGAATCGGTTCCATGGGGAAAAGAATTCTTTAGGATATCGGTGATTTCGTTGAACGGTTTTTCCAATAAGGGCTTCACCAGCGGATTCAACTTATGGCCAACGCCTTCGGACACGCGATGAGAGGCAGGCACAAGAAGGGACTTTGCTCTAAGAAAGTCAATTTTCTCCACCTGGAAATTATTTTTTAATCGGTTTTTAATTTTATTTACTTCATTATTTAATAATTTACTATTTGAACCAGATTTTTTTTAATTTTAATTTAATTTTGTAAACTATTATAAAGTGTTGTAAGTGATTAAAAACTTTTATCAAATGAAAAAAGTACAATTGATTACGAAATCTAAAATGAATAATCTAAGCAATTTAAATAACGGTATAATAGACAAATAGACATTAAAATCGAAAAGAAAAGACAAAAAAATGGAAATACTTACTTTAACGTTATCGGGGTTTAACAGTAATTTATAATCGGCAGTGTAAACCTGAGGATAAGTGCGTCTAAAACTTTGAATCACAGCTTCTGAACACAAGGCGCGCAAATCGGAACCGCCGTATCCGACCGTGCCGTCGGCCAAATAGGAAATCAATTGAGCATTCGGGGGAGATTTCCATTGCGACACGTGGACATTTAATATTTCTTCTCTTTCCTAAAAAACAATCAATAACAATAATTATTAATTGCTATTTTCAAAACAGCAAAAACAAAAACCAATAAAAATAAAATGAAATTTAAAAAAATAAAATAAAAATACAAACCTTTTGGGCGGGCAAAGGAAAGAAGAGTTCTCTATCGAAACGACCAGGTCTACGTAGAGCCGGATCAATAGCATCGATTCTGTTCGTTGCTCCGATCACTATAACATCTCCACGACTATCCAGACCATCCATCAGGGCCAACAAAGTAGACACAATGCTAGCATGCACCTGGTCTTGCTTCGAAGACCGGACCGGAGCCAATCCGTCCAACTCATCGAAGAATATAATCGAAGGCTTCTTCTCCGCCGCCTGTTCGAACAGCAATCTCAACATCTTTTCCGATTCCCCGATCCACTTGCTAAGCAAATCGGCTCCTTTGCGCATGAAAAACGACACTTTTCTCGATCCGAAAGAGCATTCATTAGCCAACGCCCTAGCCAGTAAAGTTTTCCCAGTGCCGGGAGGACCGTAAAACAAAATCCCTTTAGGCGGTTGAATTTTAAACTGCTGAAACACTTCCGGATACATCATGGGCAAGAGAATCATCTCTTTTAAGCACTGCACGTGACCAGACAAACCGCCGACGCTGGCAAACGTAATTTTCGGGTCCAAGATTTCCGGCGCAATGGGCATAACTTGATTGGCGCCCGATTTCAACTGCTCCGGTTTCGAATGCGAACCCTTTCCTTTGCTCTTCGTGCCTTTCGAATATTTCGCATTGCTATGATGGTCTCTGGCTTCCGAGTCCGAAGAATCCGATGAAGAACTGCTATTCTGGCGGTTTCTATTAAAGTGACTGTAGCTGCGCAAATTGGTGCGTTTCCTAAGAATAAAAGTCGGTTGCGTTGAGGTGTTGTAGGTCGGCTTCGGAGGACGATGGCGCAAGGAGTAGCCTTTAACTTCGGAACTTGTAGAAGACGACAACTGGCGCTTGCGTTTCGCATTCGGTTTCGGTAAAACCTCTTCGTCTTCGTTGCCTTCATTGGCTTCGTCTTCTTCATCTTCTTCTTCCTCTTCATCTGCTTCGTCAGCTACGCCGTCTTCGTCCTCGGTAACATTGGACGAACTTTTCGTTTTTTCCACTTTGGCAGCGATTTCCTTCACGTCTTCAATTGGTGGCGTCTTCTCTTCCGGTACTTCTTTTGGTTTTTGGTTCGTGACGCTGCGTAACATGCGCGAATTGATTTGATTCGCGCTGCCTTCTTTGTTTTCCTTATCGTGCGAACCGGACCTGTTGTTTTCGTTCGCCTCCTCTTCCGGTTCTTCGCTGTGACTGTTGTTGTATTTATACAGGAACTTTTTGCTGCTGTCGTCACAGTTGTGTCTTGTAATTCTTCTATTTGAATCTCTGGTGTTGTAACGAACCTAAAAATAGCATTATTTTATATAAATTGAGGCAAAAAGTATTACCATAGCTCTTGCCGGGTTGTTTTAGATTAAATAATTAAAAAAGCATCATTAAATAAATGAAACTATAAAAAAATGAATTGAAAATTGAAGTTTTGTTTTAAGTTTTAAAAATTCTCTAAATGGACAACGAATTTTGTCTTTTATCCACCCAGTACATTCTTAAATTTGAAATTTTTACTTTTAGCGACAGTTTTTAGTAGCTAATGTTAATTAGTAGCAATTTTATAAGCGTTGATCAACGTACCTCAACATCTCGACTGTCTTCATCTGAATACCTATTTAAATTAGGATATCCCATTTTATGCATCTGATCGTCATCAATCCATGACCTATTATACCGAGTATTTCTTGTTCTTTGACTTCTGCGTACATCTAAATCAAAACAGCAATAAAATAAACAAAAAATACATTAAAAACCAATCAAAACTTACTAATATACTCAGAACTATCTTCAGAATTGCAATTCGGAGCGGAATTATCGCAATCCTTGTAAGACTTCTGAATGATGGGTCTAAGCGACAGAGCGGCACGTCGCTCGATATTGGCTGTAATTTTCGTGAAGCGATTCTTCCTGGCCAACCTTCTGGGCGAATAGCAATCGTCAATATCGCTGTCCATGATGTTTCGCATTTTATGCGGCGAATAAATCGTTAAATTATGCGTACGTCCTTTCAGATCCCTCAACTGTCTAATGCGCAAACCTACAAACAAAATAATTGATTGAAATAATAATAAATTAACAGCCTTTAAGGGAATTTACGTGTGTGGTGTCTCAGCTCTCTGACCCTTGTAAGCGGCGAAGCATTTCGACGCTTCTCCAAATGACCTAAAGATTTCTCCTGCGAACTCCACGAGTCATCGTCTTCCACGGATTCTTCCTCCTGATCGAAAGCACCATTTGAATCACAAGACGAACCCAATTCCCTACTGGGATTCTTCTAAAAACCATTAAAAAAATATTACTAATTTGTTACAATGCTATTAAATGATAACAATTTCTAAATTCAAAAATTCTACACATGACATACCCGTGTCTGGTAGCGTTGACCACTTTCAGGGGCCACAACACTACTAGACTCTGATCGCCTTGTGTTAACCATGATGTCTTTAATTGAACCCGGTTGTTGAAAACTGCACACAATCAATAATTTTTTTTTCAACTGATTGACACAGATGAAATTGTTAAAATTGTTTCAAAATGCTAAAGCCAAGTGAAAGCTTTAATAATAAATAAATTAATCGATTAAATACAAAAAGCAATTAATGAATTTCAAGCAGAACAGAAAGAAAAAACACAACAAAAAGCATCATAAAAGGAGCCCCATTTTAAGAGAACGGTTATTCAGGTAAAAGGTGGAATTAATTAATTTCGCAGTGTGTAAAATGTACAATTAAAGAACGCGAATGCATGCAGCAGTGCAATAAAATGAAAATAACACAATGGCAATTGCTGAAGCAACCCAATGAGAGAATGCAACTTACAAGGCAGTTTATGAGAAGAAGCACTTGGATTTTATTGTGAATCGTGATGCCACCAATTGATTCTTATAAGTAACGAGCTAGAAAACGATACAAGTCCAACGATATTAACGCAACTGGTTGAATTAATTACTATTTTAGCAGTTCTTGTAAGACATTCAGCTCAGAGTCTCGGACATTATGCACACAAAGTGCATTGCTCACGGCTGCTAATGCTAACTAAAAACGTTTTCAGGGTTTTCGTTTCGTTCGTTGCTCGTTTGTCTGGTTCGTTGGTTGAAAAGAGCAAAAACATGCCACCAATTTTACAGAGTTGCCAATGGCAACGAAACAAAAATCACTAAAGAAATGTCCGATTGTCGTTCTGCGCATGGCCACCACCCTCCTTCTTTTTAAATTTTGGTTTTTGGCGGGTTTTTTAATTATTTCAAAATTAATTCAAAAAATTAATAATTAATTTTAATTATTAGCAGTAAATTTATACTATTTGTAATATAAAAAGCTTAATTATAAATAGTTAATACTTAATTATTCTTAAATAGATACAAATGGAAAAAAAAGCAATTAATTACAATAAAATCCATTTTATTTACAATAAGTACATTTTGCCTATTAAAAACAAAAACTATCGAATTAAAATGAGTAAATAAACATTTTTAAGTCTTTTTCCTTCCTTAAAAACAAAAAAAAAACGACTAAAACAAATAAATAAACTATACTTTCGTTGATATTAGGTAATTCGCAGATTTATAAAAAATATAGTAAAATATACGAAACATTTTGACTTATTTCAACTTGAACGTTTGATCAGATATTCTTCTGCTCGTGTTTCCTACGAAAGTACGGTATCCGGTCCATTAGGGAATGTATGATGCTGCCTGGCAGTCTCTGATGTTTCACAATTAAGTCGTGAATCGCGTCCGCGACTTTCACCTGCAGCTCTTCGGGCGACAAACTCGGATCGTAGGGAATCGGTTTGCCGATGTGCGTCACCAGTTTGACCGGAAAGCCGCCGTAATTCACGGAAAAGGGAAACTTCGTCCAGGCGTACAGTTTTAGATAGACCCGTTTACCGATACTGCCGAACAGAGCGTTCCTGAACGCCTCCCGGATGTTCTCGGTGAAGATTGGAATGATGGGACACTTGGCGTCGATAGCCACCTTGGCGAAACCGAGCCGTTTCTTCCACAAGATATTGTACGTCGTGCTGGAACTGAATTGCGCCTCGTAGACGCCGCCCGGCGATATTGCCAGCAGATTGTTTTCCTTCAGGATGCTGGCGCAGCTTTGCCGCGTGCCGGGTATCACTTTGCAATTATCTGCAATGATGGTGAAACCTAAAAATGATTTTTTTAATTGTTTAAATACTCTTTTTTTATGTTTTATGTACTTAACATACTTTTTTTGGTAATTTTTTTTCTTTTTAGTTAAAGTTGTGTTGAAATTAATGAAGTAGAAGTTAAATATTTAATAATTTTGCTTTAGTTAGAAAAATTAAAAACAAAAACAACAGAAAACAAGGCTTGCCATTCAATATGAAAGTTAGCGGCAATCCTGTCAAAAAATTTAGAGTAAAATGACAACTTCCGGTAATACCGGAAATAAACGTCAAATTATTGTTATTTTTGTCAATTTTTGAATTTTAATTTCTTAATTCATTGAAAATAAAGGCGATTTTAAGGAAATTTAATTCCCTAGTACCAAAAAATAACTATCTTTCTTAGAAATTGCAAATTCTTACTTCAATTACTAAGGTTACTTAAATAAAATTCCTCTTTTTACTCAAAACAACAAACAAAAAGGAATAAAAAAGGAATCTAATACTAACCAGGAACTTTAAATAGAAATTTATCAGCCACTGTATGCACCAAACGATTTCGCGTAAGATAAATCTTGGCCATCAAATAATACACATCAATTGGAATGGCTCCATGGTAATAAATTAATAATGCTGCTTGGTCTACAGGAATATTGTCAATACCATTAATTTCGTATCCTAAAAAAACATTCATCAATTAGGAAATAATCAATCAAAATTAATCAAAAATTTGCAAACCATGCCAGATCCATCCATGGGCATCCCAAATAGCAGCAACCACTCTCAGAGCAGTCCCCCTGTAGTCCCTGGCATCGATGGTCCTCTTTAAGGTGACCCAATGCAATTTATAAATGTAAAATATCAAAGACGATAGATAAAGCATCAAGCCAATAACTAGTGGCAGCAAAATAGTTATGATCAATGGTGCCAACAGCCATGTCAACCATAGGGAATAATCGATATCTATGTATTCAACTGAAACAGGATTATACAAATTATAATGAGAAATTTACTTTTTTGTAAAACTTACCAGCAAAATTGTAAAAATAATTCTTGGATTGCTCTAGAAATGTCCACATAATGGTCCCAATTCGGACTCAATCAATTAAATCCATGGGAAATGATGAAAATAAGGAAAAACAAAGCATAAACTGAAAGAAAAACAGAATTTTTAGGTTAAATATTTGAAAAATCTTTTTTGATTTCGGTTTACGTTTAATGGTTTCACTTACGTACGTGTGTTATCCGGAGACACGTAAGTACATCATGATTCGTTTGATGAATTGCAAAAAGCCCGATCAAATAAATGCCGAGATGATTAATTAATTAAAGGTCCAAACATGCTGAAATTACGACGACCTTTCTTCGCTCTTTTCTGTTTTGTTCTCAGTTGTTGTCTTGCTGGCTGGCTCCTCAACTGCTGCTCTTTTCGATCGTCGTCCAATGCGCTGGATTGTTGAGTTTGAGTCGAGTTGTTCAGTGGCTTGAAAGAAAGCATTGAAAGCATTCAAAGCCTTCAAAGCATTGAAAGTAGGGTAGCAGCGAATAGTAGTGATTTCTCTGCATCAGCTGTTCTTAAAACAATTTCATAATAACAGCTCGTGTAACGGTTACATATCTTACATCATCCCGAAAAGAAATGAAGGAAAAAAACTCGGTTTAAAATCACATTTAAGCAGGAAATACGCTTCCCGTTAGCTTCAACGAACCTAATTAATTGTTTAATTGAATAAAATGTAAATTAATAAACGAAATTAAAACAAAAACAATTACTTTTGCACGTAGTTTGAATGTTTTCCCTAGTTTTCCCCTAGTTTAGCCGTTAAAACCATTTAAAACTAAAAATTCAGATGAAATGTAAAAAGTGCGCACTTTTAAAAGTTAAAGTTGCCACCCTGAACGGCCAAAACTTGCAAAATAACCAAATAGTTTTGCGTGTTTCACTACTTTTCTTACTTCATTTTCTGCAGTCTAAGCAATAATTACCAAATTAACAAATAAACAATTAACTGCAGCAAAAAACCGATAAAATTTCTTCACTTGTAAATTGTAATTTACAGCATTAAAGTACTAAATTAGCATTTACCAAAGAGCAAAGTGCTGTAGTAGTAAAAAAAAACCTTTAACGCACTTTTGTTTTTATTCAGATTCAGCTGTAAAATCAGCTATAAATACCTTCGACAGAAACACCTTTGACCAACGGTCGTTATTGTTAAAATTTAAAAGTTAAAACTGTTAAAAAGTATTACGTGTAATGTAATGAAACCTCTTTTTTTTTTTCATTAACGAAATTTACAATCAGAAAACGAGTTTATAGCTTATAATGGCTCTCGGAATTTGTTTAATTTATTGCTCGAGTCAAGTTACGTATATATTTCGAACATATTACCTATACAGAAAAAATTGCAAAAAAAACTAGGCAAAAAGTTTTTATAGTTGAAAAAATACATAAAAAAGCAAGTAAAAAAACAACAACTAAACTAAAGACTGAAATCATCAGTAACCATGAATAAATTACAATTACAAGTGGTAGATAATTGATCAGTCATTAGCAACCATTTACTTGTTTTAATAATAATGATAAATTAGAGAAAAGTGGCGGACGGTTTCGTCGTAATTAGTTGTTCGGACTGACCACTTACTCAATTCTCAATAAATGCCATGTCCACTTTGATTATGCCATTTGCCTTTTTTTTATTTTATTTTTTATTTTGGCTAAACAGTTTTTTATGCATAGGGTGTTACTCATAAGAGTTAAGATATTAATATTCATAGAGAAGAAGTATAAAAAGAAAGTGATTTTTCTTCTTTATTTTTTATTTGGTTGTTATTGTAAGATTAATTTAGTTAATTAATGCGAGATTTATTTTTTGAAAGCTTTCACATATTTAAAATTAAATATTTTAAAGGTATTTTAATTAATTGTCACTTATTTTCAATTATACAAGAAGAACTTTTTTACGAGACAAGTTCAAAATAAAATTAGCACTTCAATTTTATTTTGAACTGGTCTCGTTGTTCGCATTGGATTCGTTTTTTGAATTTTAAAACACACAAAAAAAGAAGATAATTCTGAAGAAAAAGTTAAATTTTTTATGTTTACAATATTTTCATTTTTCACTGTTTAAGATATCAGAAATGTTATCAACTTTCGGTTAATTTTATAAACAAAAAATTAAAATTAAAAAAAAAATGGTGAGGAAAAACATCAAAAACTTTCTTAGTTTTAAAGTTACTTTGAACTTAAAAAATATTAATAAATTAAATTTTAAGAAACTCATTTTCAGAAAACTATTATTTTGATTAAAGTATTAAACTAAATTTTTGGTTAGTTTTATTTATAAACAAAAAAATGATGAGAAAAAACATCAATAACTTTCTTATTCTTGAAGCTAACTTGAAAATCCTTTTTGTTTAATTTTTTAAAGTTTTTTATAAATTATTTAATTTGAAAATTGTACAATGGGTTTCTAAAGAAAAAAAAAGACAAAAATATATATATATATATTTAAAAAAAAAACATTTTGAAGAAAAAAAAAATGCATCTCTATAAATAAAAATAGCAATCAAGTCGAATTTATGTAAAGTTTTGGTATTTTTAACTTTTTATATCTTTCCAATAATTACCATTCTATTCAAAATTCCATGTAATTTCGAAATAAGCCCTAATATATCAGAAAATAATTCGGAATTTTCGTAAAAACAAAAATGTCACGTTTAGTATGAAACAAAAAATTAAATGGCCCTCCTAGGTAATCAAATTATCCAATTTTATACTTGGAAATAGTAACTAAAATAGTAATCAAACATGTTATTAAAAAAAAATACAAAAAACAAGACTTAGTTACGACGTAAATAAAATGTGAAAAAAAAGCAAAAAAATAACTTTATAAATAAGTTTCTTGAATTTTATTCTGGGCACTCAATTAAGCCATACACAAATACACTTCAAAGTTGTTTTCTGCCAGATTGCATTGCAATTTATATTATTTTAATACGCATACATTTTCTTCTTTAAACTTTAAACGATTCTAAAACATGCAAATACTGCTCGTTTCTGTACCGGTAACTGTACCATAACTGCGACAACACACAAACTATACTACCAATATTATTAACTTGGTCGGACCATTTAAAATACACAATAATAAAACGAGAACGGTTTCAAACGACAATACAACCATCGTTTAAGGATACACATCTCACAATCAAATAACGATTAAACCAAAAAACAAACGAAAAGAAAAAACATTGGTGTTGAATTGTATTAGTTTTCATTTTGCAAAATTGCAATTCGAAAATGAAGAATTAAATGATGGCGACAATCTGAATATCTAATTGTTAAATGAGCGAGGTACTCGTAATCTATTCAATATAATAAAAGTGTATTTTAAATGCAGAAAGTAAATGCTGTATGCGAAAGGATTAATTACAGTATATTGTTCTAGTAAAATGTAGTTATTGTTTGTTATTTTTAACTTTTGTATTTTTCAATTATGTGTCTATTCAACTTTGATCAATTCCACGTCAAAGATGAGAGTGGCATTTGGCGGAATGATGCCTGGATGACCCCGAGCACCGTAAGCATAATCAGGAGAGCAAGTCAACTTAGCTCTTTGGCCAACTGAAAGCTGCAACCAAACCAAAATTATTGAAAATCCCATTAAAAACTACTTCCAATTAATAAACTACTATATGAAATCAGTAGTGTAAATAAATTACAGAAAAGAATCATCAATTCTGATCGATTCAGAGCGCAAGGATAAAAACATCACAGTAAATTACCTAGTAACTATTTTGCATTGTAAATAACTAAAAAAATAAATATTGACTTACTTGTGCAACACCCTCATCCCAGCCTTTGATCACTTCACCTTTGCCAATGCGGAATTTGAATGGCACGCCGCGATCGCGCGAAGAATCAAACTTTGTACCGTTCGTCAGGGTTCCAGTATAGTGGACAACAACAGTTTGTCCACTTTTCGGATATGTTGCACCTAAAAAAACAAACAAATAAATTACTCGTCAATCTTCATTTACATAGATATATTACAGCTAAAAATACTCAAAAGCAAATTAATTAGCACCTAGTTTACTTTACAATTTACTTTTTTGTATGCTTAACATCTGATAAACAGATAAACTAGCAAGGACAAATGAGCAGCAGAAAAAAAAGGCGGCCGGTGTAATAACAGGCTAATGGGAATCAGCACAAAAACTCACCGTCTCCTTCGGCAATTGTTTGCACTTCAACGCCCATGGCTTGCGATCTTCAAATAAACGAAACGTCGACAATTCAAAGGAACAACACTATAATCTTTGCAAAAAAAAAACTAAAAGGATGTTGTGAATTGTGTTAAATTGCAGAGGAAAACTTACCGGCAGACTGCTAGACGAGCCTATCACTTTCAAAATGGCCGACGCCAATATGGCGTTGACGTTTCGTGCGGCCGAACAGGAAACCAGTGCTGCACCCTACAAACAGTTACTATTAATTCAAATATTAACTGATATACAGGGTCTTTTTTTTCTATCTGAATAAAAGTTGAAAATTTAGTTCTTTTTCTTGGATTTACAACTGGTTTTCAGATCTGTTAAGATATTTTTAACCTTTGGTTTTAACTTCCAAGTTCCCTTTCGAAAAAGCAATTGATTTCTTTTAAATTAAGTTCATTTTTCGTCTAAAATCACAAACATTAGTACAGTTTACAGCTACAACCGCTTCACAAATTGCTTACATAAGTACACATTAAAAAATAATTGAGCCCATGAAATAAATTAATAGTAAAAATGATTAAAAAAGAACAGTCAAGACTAGTTGGAATTTTTAACTTTTAAAGTTTCAGGTTTCAACTAAAACTAACTCTCTCGAACCGTTTTTAAGCATCAGTCAACTAAGGTAACTATAATTAACTAAGACGACTAAGTCCGCACTAAATTCAGGAGTCCGGTGAGGACTGCATGTAGAGCGATGAAGAAAACGAGCATGACCAGAAAATTAAAGCTGTTCAAAGTACTTTTCCGCTGACGTTTGTTGTACTCGCGAAGAGTTTTCATACTTTGCTACAACTTGTTTTTTAGTTTATGACCAGAATAGGTTTCTGCCAAAGACAGGGATTTCTTGTGTTCCACGTATTTTTCTGAAATTTAGTTATTTTTTTTAAATTATTTTTTTAAATTACTTTTGTTAATTTAAAATTAAAAACTAAAAATAATTTTGAAAACTTACGCATTTTGTTGTTTATATCCAGCAAAACGTCACTGTGGGCGTTATATTTGAAAGTATTATCGCTGAAAAACAATGAAGTGAATTAAAAATTATAAGAAAGTAATTTAAAGGGATGAAACAAACTGAAAAACTTACATTCGAGCTTTTGTCAATACTTGCAGAGAAACCAAACTTTGCAAACACATCGAAATCGTGTCCAAACTTAAGACATAAGGATGAACGAACTCTTCCTCTGCGTAGAGAAGCTCCTCAAGGCGCGCTTGTGAATTGGCTAAGATGAATTTCTCCTCGACATTAGATGTCTTTAGCTTTAAACCAAGAAACAAATAATTAAATAATGTTAAAAGTGGATCAAACAGGTTATTAGAATCAGAATTCGCAAAAACGGAATTTCAACATATTTAAACATAAAATAAACATTTAAAAAGCAATAAATAATACTTACGTTAAGTAAAACATTGAACACAACGAAATAGCAATAAAAGAACGGATCCAAAAGGTTGATGAGCAATGTGGTAACTTTAGTATTATCGGCAATACTGAATACATCTTCGGTTTCTTCGGTAATCACGTTGAGAGTTTTTAATTGGTTTGCAGCAGCAGCAAAGTCCGCCTCGATGTTGTCCTTCAAATTGAAGAACTCAAAGGAAAACAGTTTCCTAAGGAATTTAAACTCGTCCAACAACTTATCTAAAACACGACACAATTATAAAATTTTTTAAATACACAAAGACTCCAAAAAAACTTTCTAATAAAAAAAAAAAAAACCAACTTACCGGCAGGTACTTTAAACTGACACCCACTGCTCTTAATAATAGCGACTAGCAATGCGGGATTGAAAAAATAATGCAGTGACGGGTTGACGTAGATTTGCAGCATCACGAATGGCACGGAGATGGTCATCGTCGTCTCGCTCAACGAATGCCCCTTCAATCGGGACTCCTTGAAGTTGTCCAGGACGATGGCGTTTTGAATGAGCGTCACGTTCGTCAGGTCGTCCACGGAGATCAGGTTCTTGTGGACTTTCAGTGCACTGGCCACGTCCTCTCGCGGATTTTGCACGTCGGTGAAGGCGCCGAATTTCTCCAGCACGTTCTTCAGCCAAATCACCTCGACGACCAGTTGCTCGTAGCGCATAATTGTCTGGCGCATCGTTAGATTGTTGCTCAGGATGACGGCGATCAAGTTGAACGTTGTAATTGTACTTAGTTTCTGCTGGGCGTGCACTATGTGGTCCGCCAATTTGGTTATCTCGAGTTTCTCTTCTTCGAGCAAATCTTGCAGGTGCAGAGGTTTCATCGTGTGCTGCTCCCGGTTCAGTTTGCCGCCGAAGTACTTCCGCACGCTGATCGGTTTGCCAAAGTCCATGTAAATGTTGCCGAAGTTTTCCCGCACAATTGACAAGGCTTTGAAGAAACCCTACAATTTTTCGTCTTTATAAATTATAAAAATATGTAATGTGAATATAAAATAACAATCTTCAAAGTTAAAAGAAGAAAGCAAATTACCAAAATTTGCAATAGAAAAAATAAAAGTTTTTTCATTCATTATAAATAATTAAACAGTTAAGAAGAAAAAAATACCAACTGAATACTTACAGAAGTGGTTTCTTTTGGTTTCGGCACACCTAGCAATTCGAATGCAAAGAGCTTTTCCTCCATGACACGATCGTAGCTTATATTAATAGGTACAAAGAGTATGTCAGGTACTTCTCCAATAACAAATGCGCGTAATATCATAAACAATAGACCTGAAAATAGAACGATAAATTGTAATTTAATGTAAAGAAAAATCGATTAACGTCAACTGGTATTTGCTTTTGCTTTTGCTTATTTACTATAGTATTGTTATTTTTGTTTTACCGTATTTAGGATTGAGCGATTTACAGCTGCGACTCCGCGTCCCTTCCAGGAAGAACTCGACACCGACGTCTCCCTTGGTGACCAAATCGTGGACGTACTGTCTGAAGGTGTCCCAGTATAAACTGTCGTTATTGTAGATGCGACGCATGAAGAACGCGCCGGTGTTTCGCAGCATCGTGCCCATGCCCATCATGCCGTGGAAATCCATGCCGGCAGCGATCGCCGGTATTTCCATGTCCTTGCTGAAGAGCATGAAAGACATCAGGATGAAGTCGGCGTAACTTCGGTGGCTCGGAACGTAAATGGTCGGAGTGTTTCCCAATTCTTCCTTTACCTGGAATATCGATTTCCCAGTTAATATTTAATTTTAATGCTTCAATAAATATACATAAATAAGAAAGAAACAAATCGTTATTTTAATGTTAAAAGTAATTAGTTTTCGTTTGGATGCGACACAATGAAAGTTTTCGTGGTTTTAAGGTCATACCAGTCATTTGTTTTATTTACTTAATTATTCACTTTAAAAACTTAAAAATCAACGAAATCATTAAAAAAAAAATTACTCAGAATTTCCTAAGATTGGAAAAAATAAATAAATTTGTTTGCTGATTCATTTCAAAAACTAAAATTATTATCATTTCCGGTTAAACCGGAAGTCTAGCAAAATTTTAATTTATGTATTTTTTTTCATATTAGTATTATTGAAATAAATATATTTTTTTAAATAAAAATTAATTGAAAAATAAAACAAAAAATAGCAAAAGTAACCCTAAAATCACAATCATCCTGTACATTACTTTTATTTTAGTTTTTTCAGCTAAAAAATAACTAAAAAGTGTAAAAAATTAAAGGAAATCCTTAATCAAGTTAAGATAGAATATATCAAATGAAAAAATTATAAAATGGTCTGCTTAAATAGAAAACAGAAAATTTTTCAGTAGAAACTACCAAGCGTACAAAGTTTTCAAAAGCAAAAACTAGAGAAAGTAAACGAATTTTAAAAATTGACAAGAAATAATTACTTTAAAATTTCAACATTCTTTAAATTAATATTTTTTTCCTATTTGGCAGATGGAATGTTAAAAAAACATTGTATTTGATTATAAAAAACAAAACATTTCCGTTACTTTTTAAAGTTTTAAAAGTTGCCTTGTGTAATCTCTACAGCCCTTAGTAAATAACTGTGATTTTGTAATTTCTTTAAATTACTAGCCCAAAGGGAGCTAAATAACAAGGCCACTTAAAAATTATCTATTAATTTAATCTATCTAAATGTAGATTATTTACTATATCCTTCTAAGTATGTACAGAATGAAACATTAATTATTTCCCAATACTAATTTATGACTACAGAAGGACAATACATATTGATTGTAGATTGTTTAGAGAATTCAATATGGGAAACTGTACAACTGTAAAAACAGCCACTTGACCTTAGTGAAATTTTACTGAAAACTTCCTTGCAACTTTAATTCATTCAAGTTAAAAAATAAAAAAATAACGTTGCTAATTAAAAAAAAAAAAGTATCCAAATGTATATAAAAGGTAAACAGAATATTTAAATATTCATGTTGACCCTACATTTGAATTCAATTACAATGTACACTAAAGTTCTCCAGTGAAAATATAAAAAAATAAAATTTAAAACATTCAAGGAATGTTTTGCTTTTTTCTTCCAAAAAAGAAATTCTCATTTAAAAAACAAAACAGAAAATATTCTAAACATTTTGCAGCATACTGAAATATTACCAGTTACTGCGCAAACCTAATTATCAAATTATTCTAATTTATGGCATTCTTAGCAAATAGTTTAAAACTTACACAATTCAAGCTTTCCTTATTTACGTAAAGATGCGTGCAGATTTTGCAAGTGAATTTGCAAAGGAACACAGCCAGACATCGAATGATGACCGAACTCTTCTGAAAGCCTATTTCGTCCAGTATCAAGCGGATTTGCTCCTCCAGCTCTTCTTTTGGTACATTTTTCTCACTACTGACCTAAAAAATAACAGATAATTATTTAAAAATTCAAAGCGATAATCGATTAATTACTTTTGCTATCACTTCTTGTATTCGAGTACTATTAAGTACATTCTTTTTGTGTGTATTTGGTGTCACCCTGTGAATTCGCCGATTCGGCACCAGGAAGTGGCTCTTGTCCCGTCCCGACCACAGGACATTGCTCAACTCCTTGCGCCGGCCGTCCAGTATGTCCTCGAAAGTGGTCAATCGGCGCTCCATTGTAAACTTGCAAACACCTTAATTGTTACTACATCGAAGCACACAGCGCAAAATTCCTTTTGCGACTGACCAACCTGACCAATGTTCAATTCAACATGCCCCTGGCAGGAAATTCAAGGCTAAGTTGTTTACCCCCTCCGCTTGCAGTTTGCTTTGTGCCCGCAATGAGGGCTGCCAACTGTTTGCAGGAATTTTCAATTTTTAAGAAATTTTCATAAAACTTCGTTAATTAAGCTGAAATTTTAATTATACTTTAATTATTTATTACTTTCTTTATAAAAATTTGTTATTTATTTTATGATTGATATTTTATTTGCATTTTTAATTGATTACTTACAAAAACTTTTGAAAATCCTGCAGAAATTACTAGACGAAAGCAGCCGAATGGAAACGAATGCAGTAATAAGCGCGTTTGCCACTTTGGCACTCATACGTCAATGGGAGCTGCTGTCTGGCCACATTAGAGAAGTGATCTGTGTGTTCGCTGGTAGCCATTGTTCTAAATCAGCTTATTTTTGTGTGTGAAATTCGCCCCAATTCCAAAGAGTCCGCCGTTTAAATCGTCCATACTTTGCCAGGCACCACGTTCCCGTTTCCCGCTGCGGACCTCACCGACTCTCATAGGTTTCCATAGGAAGTATAATGAATCCCGAATAGTGAGTATTGATTTCTCGTGTTTTCCGTGTTCATTGTACTTTTTGACACTCATCGCTCGTTGAGTCACTCTTTACATTCCACGAAAACCCTATCTGAATGCCCGTAGATCTCCTGCAATTATTTGAAATCGCCCTGCAAGTTCATTTAACGTTAGTCTTTTGTCGCTGTTTACACCCACAATATGCAGTGTGGATGAATCCAGGCACTCTTTGATATCAGCAGTTGGGTGTCAACGTCATTGACTCAAACACTGCTCTTTTTCAAAATAGAAAATTGCTGTTTTTGCTAACAAAAGCTGCAATTACAATCTAAAATTCTATGATAATTAATTTCAATTTTATTTTATGTAGCCTAGATTTAATGTTCAATTGTTCAAACAAATTTAGATTTGTTTAATTCGATTAATTCAATTTGAAATTTCTCGAAAAGGATATAAAATTAATCATCAGTTTTCACAATCAGTGTTTCATCTGATGAATTTAATTATTAATGAGTAATTAATGCTAATAAAATAAACTTGTTACTGGTTTCCTTTCATTGGTAGAAGTGCGTGGTTTTTTCAATTGTTTTTTGCGCGCTAAATTCAAATTCATTGTTCGTTATCAATGGAAAAATAGGTCGCCGCTAACAATAATCGAAATACTTGGAATGAATATACAAAATACCGAAACTATTGATTTCAACTAATCTCTTTTACTTTTATTTCAGCGACTACTTATTTAAACTACTCTTGATTGGAGACTCCGGCGTTGGAAAGTCGTGTTTACTTTTAAGATTTGCTGTAAGTTTTCCTTTTGCTTTTTTGTTGTTATAGTTACATTTTTCAATCAATAATTAATAATAAATTTTGTTTTTAGGATGATACTTATACCGAAAGTTACATTAGTACTATTGGGGTAGATTTCGTAAGTAGTAATTTTTTAAAAATTATCTTCAAAACGTTTTTCAAATTCATTTAATAATTGCAAAAAAAAAGATGATTAAATATGAATTTGAAAAACGGTACTTTTATCCAGTGGAATTGCGATTCTAGTGGCCGACCTTGAGACTGCCACATCTGAACAACAATAATTTTGCAATTAATGAACTTCGATCTAACACGCCTTTGTTTTTTTTTTCTTTTTCATCGGTTTCTATAGAAAATTAGGACCATCGACTTGGATGGCAAATCAATTAAACTGCAAATTGTAAGTAATTTTTTTCTTAACTTAAATTTTTACCTATTATTAATTCGATAATGCATTTTTTAATTAAATTTAATTTTAATGTAATTGAGCTTTAATGTGATTGATTAATAAATATGATTTTGTAAATTTTAGTGGGACACTGCTGGTCAGGAGCGATTCCGAACAATCACGTCGAGTTACTATAGGGGCGCACACGGTATTATTGTAGTGTACGACTGCACGGACCAGGACTCGTTCAACAACGTGAAGCAATGGCTCGAGGAAATCGACCGTTACGCATGTGATAACGTCAATAAACTGCTGGTGGGCAACAAGTGTGATTTAACTACGAAGAAAGTGGTCGATTATACAACTGCCAAAGTAAGTTTCCTTTTCAAAGCTATACCAATCCTTATTTTACTTCTTTTTTTCTGAAAACTATTATTATAAAGTTATTAGTCTTTACTCTTTAGTAATAAATAGTAAAAAAATAAATAAATGATGAATAATGAAAAATGGTTGTTTGTTGTAGGAATATGCAGAACAACTGAGCATCCCCTTCTTGGAAACGTCGGCCAAGAACGACACGAACGTGGCGCAGGCCTTCATGACGATGGCCGCGGAGATCAAGAACCGCGTGGGACCGCCGTCTTCGGTCGCGGATCAGGCCAGCAAAGTGAAGATCGACCAAGGGCGCCCCATCGAGAACACCAAGTCCGGATGCTGCTGAAACCTTAATCGCAACAACATTCAATGGTGCACACTTCCATATATCATCAACAGCTCCACTAGGTAACACTTACCATCTATTTTTTTTTTTACAATTTATTATGTTTTTTTTTTTTTATGTGTAAAGTTATAAATTAGTAATTGGGAATTTGAAGCAATAAGTATTATTTTCTTTGGCTCAGTCGCATTTGAAAAAGTCAATTAATTAATTAATTGCAAAATCAATCAAGTCGTTAAAACAAAAACAAACAAAAAGAAGAAAAAAAGTAATAAAAATTGAATGGTTTTTCTCATTCAACAGATATTCAATTTGTTTATTTATTGCGTTATTTAGTTTAATCAATTTGAATTTTTTATCTTTTATTTTCTGTTTTTTTTTTTGTTCCAAAACATAAATTAAAACATTCATATTTTCGGTTAATTTTGTTTCTAAAGTTTTTAAAATTTATTAGCAAAAAATTAAATTTAATTAAATTTTTAAATAAATTTCAATTAAAAAAAAGCTTGATTTACTTTTTGAAGAAGAATATGTTTATTGCAATCCTTTATCATTATTAACATTTATATTATTATTATTAACATTAACAATTTGCAATGGCCATCGACCGTAGTCCTTTTTGAATTAAACAATGTTTTAGTTTTTTAACTTTAAAATAGTTTTCACATTTTCAAAATAGCATTAAAATTTGTACTTTTTTTCTTTGTTTGTTTAACAATATCCTGAAAACAATTGTTTTTTAAATAATTTGTTACTAATTATTGGAAATTGTTTCAGGTGTATGGCAGTGCATTCGTAGCACGAACATTTTTAACATGCAAAAATAAAATATATACATCAAAAAAATAATAAAAATAAAATAAACTAAGAGTTGAGTAATCGCAACAACATAAGGAATACAAACTCTTTCTTATAATATCTAATAATAATAATTATAATATTTACTTTAATGATAATTTCTATATAATAATAACTTAAACGGTAAACATGTAGTTGCAATTTATAATACCATTGTTATTATTGCTAGCTGTTAATTTGTTAAAACCGTAAAATCGAGTATTGACAAATACTTAGCTAGCAAAAAGAAGAAGAAGATGAAGCGGCAGCTGCCAGAGTAACAATTGTATTGCAATTGCAGCAAGCATTCTATTGAACGACTCTTGTCTCTGTATTATCATCGTCGAGGTCCACTTTCCACACACTTTATCTAACGAAGGAATTAGTTAATCAACAATAAGACAATTTATTAATGGGTCCAGTGACAAAAGGGGTCTTCTTTAAGAAGAGAAGATGGAAGAGAAGCAAAGAACAGCAGAACCTTTTGTCGCTTGATGTAATTCCATTATTAAGAAGAAGAAAATGAAAACAAAAAGATGAAGAAACGATGAAACGTAATAAATTTTTATCGTTTTGTTTTTTGTAGGTCATATTATGAATAGCTGTGTTTTTTCTTTCGACTTTAGTTGAATCTTTATTATTATAAATATTATATGCATACATAGTAATTAATATTATATGAATAAAAAAGTGTATAAAATAATGTTTCGGTTAATAAAATTTATTGTTTGATTACGTATTTTAGTTTTAATTAATTTTACTAGAAATAAAGTGAATAATAGTAGGTATTTGGTATGCTTTTTTTCTTTTCTTTTTGTTTAATTGATTAGGTTATTGTTTTTTTTTTTTAATTTTTCAATTTGTAGTACATTGTGTAAATAGTTGTAATGTAATCTTTGGTTTAAAAAAGGAAAAACAATAGACTTGTCAATTTGTAAGGGTATTAATTATGATTAATTAACGCAACAGGAGAGCCAACATTAGAAATTATCAACGTGCATGACTGAGAACTTAATTAACACTGATGATGATGATGATGAAAAAATGAAAAGTGTTTATAAACTAAAAGTACTATTAGTTAATACTTTTGTAGCGAAATGTTTGTATGGAAATAGTTTTTCGGTATATTAAATTGATTTGAAACTTTCTTCATTGTATGACTCTATGCGTCTTTATTATTTCATATTTTGTGATTTACTATCATGCAGGGTTTACTATTACAGTAACAAGATTTAAAATTAGTAAACTCAATGTAAGCGAAGACATTTCGGTAATATTTATTTAAAAAAATTATTTAATTAATGTTTCTAATGTAAAAGATATGATTTTTCTTTCGTGAGACAGCAATTTTTACAAAAATAACCGGAAGTCGGAAATATCTTGAAAAGTAGAGTTAATAGAGAAAACTTTTTTGACTAAATTGTTTTTATTTTTAAAGAAGAATCGAAATATAATAAGAAAATAGGATTTTCTCATTAAAAATATAAAAGTTGATATCAAGTTACGGGGTATAAACTATAACCGGAAGTAGTCAAGTGCGGATCTTTTTTTAAGACATTAGGGATTGGGAATAATTGTGATTGAGGTGCATTCTTCAATTCTTCATAACAAAAACAAAGATTATAATAAATTAAAATCTTCAAAAGAAGAGTATTATCAAAAATACAGGGTAATTTTTATAATTTTAAATGCAACCAACACTCATCTTAAAAATAAAGAGTCTTAAAGATCTGATAATTTATTTTAAAAGATCTTTTAATAT